>CAIGRB010006576.1:0-19845 GCA_903798255.1 Fraxinus quadrangulata | reverse complement strand
CATGAGCTACCTACCTATCAGGATCTTACACTCTGAAGGTAAAGGAGACACTAGCAGCCCACTTTGTTGCGGGTCATGAAAGTTCAGGCAAATGGCACTAATAAATAAAGAGAATAAACTACTCTTGTATCAAATTATTACCCTACAATTCAGCATTTATTTTTATTAAAATTTATCCACTCAAACTACTCTGCCAGTTTCCTTACCTCCTCCTCCTCCAAGAAAATAACAAAAAGGTTGAATTTCAGTGTTTTCGTGTCATATTGATTTTTTGAGAAGTAATTTTGCGAAATTATTTTTTCTTTAAAAAAATATGTGATTAAAAAGTAGGAAAACGATACAGATCCATATAAAATAATTTTTTTATTGAGAGAATATATGATAAAAAAATGATTTAAAAAAATCACTTTCAAACAAGAACTCTTCATAATTTACTCTTCTCCCCATAATTTAAAAAGTGTATTAATAAAATATTGGTGAACAATGATACAATAATTCAGTTGTAATAATACACTATTCTATAATGAGTTGTCATGATAATTAGATTTTCTTTAAGTGGTTTGAGCATAAAGTCAAACCAAGTTAGGGAGGGTAAAGGAGAGATTACGTGTATTATCATCCTCTAGGATTTTCGAGAAATTAGTGGGGATAAAAAAAAAATCTATTTATCATCCCATTTAATAAATTAATCAATTATTATTTTTATTTTAAATATAATTTAAATTGAAAAACATAAAAATAAAACAATTCGGGACGGGTTCAACAAATTTGGATGAGGAACCATGATCTCCATCACCGCACTATTTACTACTTGGAGTACCCATTCGGATCGAAAGAATGTGTGACAGAAAAAAATTGTCATCTCTAAACTAAGTAGTTAAACAAATCAATTTGATCACACTTTATTATCAAAATTCTCGTAGTGGGTAGATCATAAAATTTCAAACCATCATAAATATTCATAACAAATTTGACTTTTGGTTTTTTTAAAAATATGAAAAAAAAAATACTAATATAAAATTGATAACATTTGATTAAGCACTATTAACCTGTTTCTTAAAATGTAAACAAGGACTATTTCCCTAACATGCGCCGTTCCTTCCTTTTAGTTATCATGTGCATTTGGTATTCATGGAACAAAACAGCATTCTTTCAAATGCATATTTTAATATTTTTTTTCTTATAATTTTCAGAGTTTGGTATAAAAATCATGACAATATTTTGTTGGTGAATTGTTTAGTGAAATAGTTGTTTGCTTAATTGACAAATTAATGATTAAGTTTAATTCGTATGAGCGTAACTAAACTCTACGTAAATATAAAAGAAAAGGAAGAATGAGAATAAAAAGAATGTGCAGAAAAGAAATTCGAGGCAAGTGATTAATATTCTCTTTTTAAAACAAAATTGTCTCGCAACGATGCTAACAGATTACGACACTTGTCTATCAAAATACAACTTGTGGTAGAAGTACTTCAAATCACAAGCAATAGCGAAGTCAAACAATTTTTTTTCTTTATACAAGAAAATTATTTTGGAATGATTTTTCGAGAATTTTTGCAAGAGATTTTGATGTAATACCCCATGCAAATGATATGGAATACATAATGGACGTCCAAATGATCAAATCCGAATATTTGATCAAAGCTGACACAAAATTACTTTTCAAGTTTTATACTTAACCAAATTTTCCAAATTTTAAACTAAATTTCAACAATCTCCCACATGACTGTGAATTTTAATATATTAATGCTATGTGAAAATATGATAAATCGTAGAGAGAGGGCAGAAAAACAAAGCATCAGATAAGGTTGTTTCCGACTTTGAACTTTCATTAGTAAAATATTATCGAATTTATTTAGCTAATTGGTGAACTTGATGTCTTGAACCATTCAATCATTGGTGTAAACCAAGACAACAATACTCACACAAATGTCTTTTCCAAATCGTTCCTGATTCTTATGATTTGGTTTGAGTTTCATAAGTGTTTAGAAAATTTTAGTCTTGAACAATTTTCATTGAGGTGGCCCAACCTCACACTTACATAGGTGACCTCCTATTAAGAGTATTCTACCATATTCCACTTGACTTATAGTGTGTTTAATGCACATTAGAATGTAAAGAATGTATTTTTTTGGTGATGTGATGGTGAATATGTGGTTGAAAAAAATGAAAAGTTATTGATGTGATGAAAATTATTATTTTATTGAAGAATGTGTAGTTGAAAATGAATAGAAGAATAAGAATGAAAATGAAAATTAGAATGTGGCTCAAAAAGGGACTTAATCAAGATATAGTAATTATTTAAAGCATATTTTATCCTTTAACATTCTACAGAAAATACTTTAATTAGCATATAAATGAGTTAGAATATATTTTTCCAAGTGTTTCATGGAATCGTCATAGCTTAGTTGTCCCATCGATCCAAGATCTTGGAGTCTCCAGTCAACAAGGTGTGATTATCATTACAAAGATTCTTACGTAGAAGGCTTTGTCTCATTCCTTTCAATAGGCAACATATGTGAACTCTTGGTAAACCTTTCGTAAGCAGATCTACGATGTTCTTTTTTGACTTCACATAATCTATGGAGATTGTATCATTAGAGACTAGTTACTTAATGGTATTGTATCTACTACGTATATATCTAGACTTACTATTATATATGCTATTTTGAGCCCTTCTAATAGCCGATTGACTATTACAATATATACATATTGCAGGTAACGGCTTAGGTCAACATGAGATATCTTCTAAGTTACGAAGTCATTTTGTTTCTTCTCCAACTTTGTCCAAAGCAAGAAACTCTGATTTTATCGTTGATCGAGCTATACACATTTATTTTGCCGACTTCCATGACATAACAGCTCCACCAATGATAAAAATATAGCCACTAGTAGACTTAGAATCCTTCATGTCGGATATCCAATTCTCATTACAATATCCTTCCAATACCTCGGGATATTTTGTGAAGAGTAATCCATAGGTTAAAGTATACTTCAAGTACCTAATAACTCTTGTTAAAACCTTCTAATGATCATGACTTTGATTACTTGTGAATCTACTAAGTTTATTCATAGCATTGGTTTTGAGATTCCAAATGTATTATGACGATCTACTCGACGAGTTAAAAAGTTAGTCTATTTGTATTTATAATTTGACTATTGAATCAAGTCCGAATATTTGGCCGAAATTGATATAAAGTGACTTTTCAAGTTTTATACTTAACTACATTTTCCAATCTTTAAACCAAATTCAAACATATTCTCCTCCTCAATATTGAATAAGAAAATAGAGTTTCTCAACTTTTAACGAAATTTCATTTCAACTGCTCAATTTCCCTCACTGCGAATGACTGAGTTGGAATATTTTAAAGTGGCCAAAAATTAATGTTTTGAAAGTTGGATGATCATCTCTCTTTACCCTCAGAATTATGAATCAAGTAAAGTTAGTACGATATTATCCTCCTTAATCCACTTATCCCGTTTTCCTAATGTTTATAAATCATGTTCTTCAAGCGAAGATGTAGGTAACAAAGCTATATCGTCCGTCAAGATGCCTCGCTTGGAGTTTACTCGAGGATTTCAAAGCCTCGAGTGAATGTATCACCACATAGTAATTAAAGAAGGGGTTGTGCTATGTGTACATTATGGTACACATAGCCGTGTCCATAATGGACACATGTGCCCTCCCTATTGGGAGGGCGCTTGGCCCACCGGCATCCCCCCCAATAGGGGGGGCACACGTGTCCATTATGGACACGGCTATGTGTACCATAATGTACACATAGCATTTTCCTTAAATTTTAANATATCATTAGAGACTAGTTACTTAATGGTATTGTATCTACTACGTATATATCTAGACTTACTATTATATATGCTATTTTGAGCCCTTTTAATAGCCGATTGACTATTACAATATATACATATTGCAGGTAACGGCTTAGTCAACATGAGATATCTTCTAAGTTACGAAGTCATTTTGTTTCTTCTCCAACTTTATCCAAAGCAATAAACTCTGATTCTATCGTTGATCGAGCTATACACATTTATTTTGCTGACTTCCATGACATAACAGATCCACCAATGATAAAAACATAGCCACTAGTAGACTTAGAATCCTTCATGTCGGATATCCAATTGGCATTACAATATCCTTCCAATGCCGCGGGATATTTTGTGAAGTGTAATCCATAGATTAAAGTATACTTCAAGTACCTAATTACTCTTGTTAAAACCTTCTAATGATCATGACTTTGATTACTTGTGAATCTACTAAGTTTATTCATAGCATTGATTTTGAGATTTCAAATGTATTATGACAATCTACTCGACGAGTTAAAAAGTTAGTCTATTTGTATTTATAATTTGACTATTTAATCAAGTCCGAATATTTGACAGAAATTGATATAAAGTGACTTTGCAAGTTTTATACTTAATTACATTTTCCAATCTTTAAACCAAATTCAAACATATTCTCCTCCTCAATATTGAATAAGAAAATTCAGTTTCTCTACTTTTAACGAAATTTCATTTCAACTGCTCAATTTCCCTCACTGCGAATGACTGAGTTGGAATATTTTTAAGTGACCTAAAATTTATGTTTTGAAAGTTGGATGATCATCTCTCTTTACCCTCAGAATTATGAATCAAGTAAAGTTAGTACGATATTATCCTCCTTAATCCACTTATCCCGTTTTCCTAATGTTTATAAATCATGTTCTTCAAGCGAAGATGTAGGTAACAAAGCTATATCGTCCGTCAAGATGCCTCGCTTGGAGTTTACTCGAGGATTTCAAAGCCTCGAGTGAATGTATCACCACATAGTAATTAAAGAAGACACTACAAGAACTAATCATTATCAATTACAACGATGGTGAACCGGCCAAGCCTTAGAAAATCCAAACTTATTAAATATAAAAGTAATACTATTCAGCACTATTAATGTCAAGCACTAGTATAAGTGACAACTGCATGACATTTAATGATAAATTCACTTAAATACAATATCACATAATTAATTTAATTAAACTATCAAGTGTCGCCACCTACACCAATGTTCTAATACTACTGGTGTTAGATAAAATTATTCTAAACTTAATTAAGTCCTTGTTTGAGCCCCATTTTTTCCATCAAAATGTATTTTTGAACAATGATTTTACATAATTACAACTACATTCTTCAATAAAATAATATTATACGTAAACTTAAAATTTTATTTTATTTTTTAACCACACACTTTTCATCATTTTTTTGAAAAAAATAAAATAAAATTTGGGACTCAAACAAGCCCTAAGAATCTCTTTGTGTACACAAACAAAACACTGCACATGATTTCATTCCCTTTGTCTTCCTTCCTCTCTCACTCATCAGACATTCTCAATACTCTCCCACCCGGCCATCGTATATACAGTACATACACACAAAGTAATCCCACAGCATCAAGAATTATGTGTGCTGGTTTTATTTTCCTTTGAATGAATGAAGAGAAGATTTTCATGTGGAAGAAGTAAAAGCTGGTAAGTTTCAAATTTACCAAATTCCAACCCATAACAATTTGTAGCAGTTGAAGAAAAAGATGGAGTCTTGTGAATTAAGCTTTCTCTTTCTTATCCTTCGAGAAGTTGACTAATATAGGTTGTGTTTGTTTGGTTGTGTCGTTTGAATCAGACGGTGGAAAATAATTTCCTGGTCTGATACGCAACTTTGTTAAAACCGCCAAAACAACCCGCTCCCACCAGTCCCTTTCTTTCTCTTAATTTCGATCCGTGATCCGTGAATTTTTTAGAATTCTCTCTGGTGCACAAGCAGGAGAGAAATGACTGAAAATCCAAAGTTGGTAAGCATAGTCTTCCTTACTTCTTTATGCAGGTTTAACAAACACCTAAAATCTGCTTATCTTTGTATACGAAAGTAACTTATTATCCATAACCTTTTTTATTCCAGGAACCAATGGGCTCTGAGAATCTGAGAGCAAACTGTGATTTTTCTGATCGTGTAAATGGATTGCAATACACAGCCATTAAATCTGATTCCTTTGTGCTAGATATGGAATGTTTAGAGAAAGATATTAATGCAAATTCAAGAATTAAAGTACGTTTTGCCTTTCTTAATTTGATCTTTTCTGGGATTATGCCTTTTTTTTTATTTTTTATTTTTTCTTTATGCGTATGCGCGCTTTTGGATGAGAAAGTTGCAGAGAAGCCTTTCAAGAAAAGGAACATTTAGAGGAGTCGACAAGAAAAACACAGCCAACGAGAAAGACATTAGCGTCATTGCAACTTCGCCAAGAGGTAACAATTCTTCCTTTTCTTTAATTTGTCCTTTTTGGTCATCACGATATCATTTGTCTTTGCTCCACCGCTCGACCCCACCATTAGATTAACTAATGTCAAATTAAACTAGTCCATTTGATCCAATTATGAGAAAGTTCGACTAGAAATGGTCACCATGTTTTTGTTTGTTTGTACATTTGTGTTTCTTGGTGCTTGTACGCGGCTTAGGTCACAATCGAGACACCATGTAAAGATCCTTGTGTACTATCTTGTATTCACATACTTAGCCTCGGTTAAATTAGCTAAAATCGATTTTTTTGTAGATTTTGATAAAATATATAATTGAAAAGTTCATAAAAGTAGTGAATTTCATGAAATCTGTTGCTGAAAATGAGTTTGAACAAAATGAATTTATAATATGGGGGGCAGATATGAGCTTCATTTTATATAAATTAGAAATTTTAAATGAGTTGAGTTGAGCCACTCTGTCGACCTACCATCGCGCTCAACCCGGCCCATTACACTAGCCGCTCACTTTATCAAAGTGTAGCTTGTTTCGTGAGATAACTCGTTCGAATCGTCGAACATCTCAAACTAGTGTTTTGTTGCTTAGTTTGCATCCATAAATCGCCCACCCCTAATTGTAAGAGATGGTCTTAATATTATAATTATGATTATTTTAATTATTATAGGATATAATATTGATGCAAATGACAGGTGATGGGCAGCTATAAATCATTAAAAAAACTAATCAAACGTCGATCAGGGCGAAACATGCGCCACGTACCAACCTGTATATGCTCACTCCCTCTGTTTCTTATACTACTGTCATGTTTCTGCGTTATCACTCAAGGAATTAGGACTTGATTAACAAAATTAATGAATACTTAATTAGTGCCAATAGAATAGGTCAACTACTTCTCTTTAAATAAATTTATTTAATTTTTATGTTCCACACACCCAATCTACAAATTGAATTCATATCTCTTACAAAAAACTTGACACTGTACATTTTTTATAAGTGAATGTGAAACTCGAACCTAAACTGAGACAGCCGAGGAACGCATGGTTTAGAACTTTGATTTCTTAAATTGTCATTTTAATATTTAATTAGGTTTGATATCCGGGTTATTAGTATGCACGGCCACTGAGGCAGCCGAGGAACGCATGTTTCTTGATTTCTTGAATTTTCGAGTGTTTTTAAAATCAGTATGTTCTTAAATTTCTCTTTGTTCACCTTAATTTAAATGCATTGTAGGTTGCATGATTGGCAAGAAGTTGTGGGTATTATGGAATGTATGAATGATAACTAGACGTAGTTATTATCATTAACATATAAGGAGTCTCATTTCTTTTTGTTCTATCCACAATTGGCTACACATAATTTGCATAATGTGAGATTTGGGTTATGGCTAGCTTACATATTTTGTATGTGTATTTTGCAATCTTCATGGTATTAAAACTGCAGCTGCTTTACATGGTGGTGGTACGCCGGAAAAGCCTTTAATTGTAGCCGTGGGCGGCGACGGAAATTCTGTCAACTCACCAGTTCACAATCAGATCACTATCATGAACGGCAGCATGGGAAACAAAGCCATAGAAAGCAAATTTGGTGGCAAGAGATTCAGTTTTCGACGATCTTCTCCTTCATGGACAATTGACCCCAGAAGGATACTTCTCTTCTTTGCAACTCTGTAAGTTGTTCTTCATTTCTTTTCATCACCATTTTCAGAGCTCAAATTTGTACCAGCATTCCAATTATGTTCTCATTTTCTACAGGTCAAGCATGGGGACAATATTACTGATCTATTGCACCTTACGCGTGAGCAAGCACAATGGGGATTACAATGCTCAAGATTGATAATTATAATTTAAAATTAGCCTCCCCCACTTTTACTTCTTAGTGGGGGCTTCATAAACATGTGGAAACCACACTTCGTTAAGATATTTCTTTTTCTGAAAGATATGCAACAGACAGAGTTACGGCGAAAAGGGGACCGACTTTCCATTGGCATGGGCTTCAAATTTGGCAGATTTCACTTTTTTCAGCCAATTCTTTAGTATTATGATCTTCGAAAAGACAACAGCAGGTAGCAAGCACAGAAACAAAGATGTGGAATATTCAACTTTTTACGAGTGGTAGGATCAGAAAACACATGATAGTGTATGCCTTTTATTTTATATTTTTTTGCATCTTTGCAGAAGCACAATCGATAGACAGAGAGCCACTTTTGTCTTTCAGCTTTAAAGTTAATAAAAGTTATAGAACTTATGAAATATATTGTTAAATTAAAGTTTGATTACTTAGAAACTTGATAAATTTTGAATTTGTTTACTTGTACTGAGTTGTACATCAAGGTTTACATCCCCCTCGCAATAGGAGGGTTGCTTCCAAAAAAAAAAAAGTGAGTCCCCTAGTGTGAGGGGGCTATATCTTGATGTACAAGTAGCACCTCTCATAATATTTTAACAATGTTATATCAAATAAGAACTAAAACATGTACATATACTAATCTCGAGAAATTCCTCAATATGACTTGGTAATCACATCATAGAAGATGTTTATTAATGTGTTTTAACATCATAAAACATCTAAGGGTTATTAACACAAAATGTCCTTATGTTTGGAGTTCATGGTACAAAACGTCTCTATGTTTCATTTTTTTTTTTTTTACCTCTATTTTCACATTTCATTACCATAATCATCATTTTCATCCATGATTTATTTGGAACATGTCTGCACTTTTTTTTTAAAAAAAATAGGAGTATGGTTGCAATTAGTTCTTTATTTTTCTTTTTGTTTTATTTAAATATATCTTTTCATATATTTTTATTGAGACTCGATAAAAAAGATGATTCCCGCAATAAAAAGTGGAAATAGGGGGTGAGAATGCAAAAAAATTGAAACGCAGAGATATTTTGCACAATAAACTCCAAAAATAAGGACGTTTTGTACTAATAACCCAAAATCTAACTATACTTGATTGGAGAAATGGTAAATGGTTTGGTTGGAACTCTACATCATTGAGAGCTTTGGATAAAAAGTTAGTTTGATTTGATAAGTCTACTCCGTGTTCATCAAAAGGTCCTTGAATATTTTCTTACTGAGATTACAACAGAGAGCAATCGTGATTGGCTAATATCCAATGATGTGAAAGACTTATCATCCAGTAAATTCTTTTCTGTTGAAAAATATGTACAATACTATAATTACCATGTCTATATTCTACATGATCTCATCCTATATAACTTCCCCTTTCCCGCCACTAATTATTTCATACAAGAAACCTTGAAAGTCCGACTTTATAACCAAAACTTCTAACATCCTTTTGAACTTGTTGTCTGTATTCTCTGAAGCTAAATCTTCGATATGCAGAAGGTTCAACACAACTCTGTATAACAGTGTCGTAAGACGGACAAAGGAAGTAGGCAGTCGAGTACCTCTCTTTTAGCTTATTAGCCACAACGCGGTGGTGTATGCTTTTATATATGTTGTTGCTCCAAACCTGCATTCATTTTGGGATATTACTAAGCGTCCAATGTCAAACGAGCACTTTTTATCATTGCATTAAATGGTAAAATGTACCTGAAACAAATCTCCGATGTTGATAATGAGAGCCTCTGAGTTGGGTTTAACAGCAATCCATTTCCCATCTTTGACTAATTGCAAGCCGCCAACGTGATCTTGGTGCAATATTGTGAGGAAATCGCTATCAGTGTGTGGCATTAGCCCAAACATTTCAGGTGAAATTGGGCATGCTGGATATCTGTTCATTCGAATAAAGCACGTGTTTTGCAAACATGTTTCTTTGAAGAATGATGAGTAATTTCGACCCAATTTCTCCGCTAAAATTTCTGCCAACTTTTGCGCTAGCTCAGACACTTTTCCCGCAAATTGTTCCATTGTTGAGCTAAATTCATGAAAAGGATTGGGTTAAAAGCCAATTTTAGGCACCAAAATTTTTTTTTTTTTTTTTAAAACCCCCCAATGTTTGGTAGTGCTTTTGAAGTGCTGATAAGCTATGGATTCTATAAAATGAGTGGATAATAAGTAGTATATGAGAATCCTACTGAATGTGTAAATAAGAATTTACTTGAGAGTGCAGAGGCCACCACAACCCAAGATATCACTCAAAGACACATGATAAGCTTCAGACCATGACAACTGTTTAAGGCAATTCGGTGATGGTGTCCCCCAAATGTAACTCCCGGTTGAGAACCTCAAATCATTGCCGTTTGTCTTCTCGTGGAACGGCTTCTTAAACGCCTTCATTTGTTCTTCTCTCATTTTCTCCAGTACTTGGTTAGATATTCCGTGGTTTACAACTTGAAAAAAACCCCATTCTCGGGAAGCTTCAGCTATCTGTCTCTTGCATGCCTCTCTCTCCGAATCTCCGAGGTTTAACATGTTGAGATCAATCAATGGGAGTTCGCGTTCCTCCACGACGAGTAGTTCCTCAGAATTCTTTGCTAATTCTATGTCAGTTAAACCGTTGAAGAGGTTTTTGTATTTTTCTTGAAATGGTGGATCAGGGGATTCTTCCATTCCTATTGGCTGAAGCAGCAAAAGTCCATTGTTAAACCCAAAATTTAAGTAGATATACCACAGTCTAGGATGAAAAGTAAATTCTTTAGGATTTGAAGAGTCCTAGGAATGTTTCTTTACAATGAATATAATTTCAAATTCAACAGACTTAAAATCTGTGTATACTGTTTTATCAGAAGAAACACAATTTCAGTAGCTTTATTCTTTATTTGATTTATACTTACTTGGTTTATAAGATGCTCTGAATGATTTACAGATTTAACCATCTTTCCCTCAAGAGAACTTGTGTGGATCTCTTTCAATAAGTTCTGCTCCTGCATTAAATAAGTAAATAGTTATTTAAAAGAAAAATCTACTTTCAGACAATAACAAGTAACATTAAATGTAGAATATAAGTTGCATGGCAAATTGGCGACACCCACATATCCATAGTGACGTTGTATACATACACACACTGTGTCGAGGAGAGAATTAACTTGGTATCGAGCAAAATTCTAACTTCAATTCTCGCTACACAAAAACAAGATTTAAAAAAATACAAATAGTTAGTGTGTATACGCCGCCCATACTGAGATGGAAAAACAAACTGCATGCAACAAAAAAATGTAAAAATAAATAAAAGCGTAGGATAGATTCCTTGAAGACAAAGAAATGGTGTTTTCTGATATGAAAAACGATGGTTCTGGGAGGGGAAAGAGAAGGAGAGAGACAGAAGAATGAATATCTAAAGGGTAGTAATGTTTGACTTACGTAGAACAGAAAATGGCTTTTGGGTTGCCCTGGAAGATTGGAGGCTAGATATTTAAACTGAAAAGCGGGCCAACCACCAATCATTTCACTATTGAAATTTTAGAAAATAGATAAAGATTATGTGTTTTAGAGAAGAACACGCTGCTCGTTTTAGGATCAGCGAAATATTTTCTATAAATGTACCGTATTTCCTTGAGCTTATTATGCACTTGTCTGGTAAATATTAAAATTTTAATTTTTAATTTAAATCAAAGTCAACAATTACTTTTAATCACATATTTTATAGAATACATAACTTTAGAAGTTATGTTGTATCAGCAATTCTTTAGACAAAAAGATTATTATAAAAGAGTTGTAAAAGTTAATAAATCTTTTAGAGGGTTATATAAATGTACATTTTTGTGGGTGGTTAATAATTATTTTACATCGTCATAACATCAATCTAAGATCCAAGAACAAATCCAAATATTGAGATTAAATATTTTATTATTGAGCTCAATCAACCACAAGTTAGAAAAAATATTGAATTCAAATAATCAAAAACACCCATTTCCGATATATAATTAGGAATATACTTTCTCAATAGCTTTCAGAGGTTGCTGAACATTGAAAAATGTTAGATCAGAAGCACGGAAAGAGTACAAAAATATCGATATTCTTGGTGATCCACAGGAGATAGAAAATTCCAGAAGATAGAGAGCAGGTGTGAGTAAAACACCTTCCAGCGAGTTCTAGAGATCGAGGAATTCGATCAGCAAGTCTAGTGGGTTTTTAGGTTGGATCATACTGTAAGTTTGTATTATCTATAGTGAAAACTATGGCTTGGTCCCAAAGTTTTTTACCTAATTAAGGATTTTCTCTGTCATCAATTCTTTGTATTATTTACATTATTGATTTCATACAAACCGTCATTCAACATAGTGTAGTTAATTTTCGTGAAAGGGATCTAAAGTAATTAATTATTGTGACTTGTCGCAATATTAATCAACAATAATTTTTAATTATGCATTATTCACATATTCACCCACTCGAGGTGATTTTAGGGTCAAACACGTAACTTTTAACTGTTATTAGAGACCAAATTCGATTTCTAACCCTAGTTTTCTCGATGAGTAGTTCATTGTCTATTCCGCCACATTTTGATGGCAACAATTATACATATTGAAAAGTTAAAATGAGAGCTTTCTTGAATCAATGGATGAATATATTTAGTTGAGCGTAGTAAATGGTTGGATTGTCCTTTCTAGCATCGTTATTGATGTTGTCATCCCCACTCCTATAGCTAATTGGTTTAAAACTAATTTAGAATAGTGTAATTGGAACGGTAAGGCTTTACATGCATTATATATGGCTGCGTCACCTAAAGTGATTAGGCGTGTGTCTATGTGTGAAGTTGCTAAAGATGAATGAAATATTTTACGGATCAATAAGAATTCTAAGTTACAGATGTTGACCACTAGGTTTAAAAAGATTGGGATGAAGGACGATGAGACCTTCAATAACTTCTATGCAAACTTGAATGACATAGTTAATTCTAGTTTTAACCTAAGTGAGAGATCCCGAGCCTAAGATTGTTAGAAAAATTCTTAGATCATTACATGAGAAATTTAGGCTTGAAATTATGGCTCTAGAAGAGAGTAAGGACATAGATGCTATTAAGGTTGAAAAATTGGTTGATCTCTCCAGACTTATGAACTAACATTAGTTAAACCTAAGAAAGATAAGTCTTTGACATTGAACACTGTTATAGATGATTATCATGATTCTTTTGATTCGGAATCACTCAATGATGACGAAATAGCCTACTTTGTTAAGAATTTTCAAAAAATGTTTAGAAATAAGAAGAAAACTAAAGAAAGATATAGAGGTGATTCGGTAAATATAGAATGAGATCTAAATCTGTGAGATATCATAAGTGTCAAAATTTTGGACACTATAGAAGTAAGTTCCCTAATGGTAAGAGAAATCGGGGTAAAGATATGAATGCAACTTTCACTAATGATGAACTTAGCTCGGATAATCAAAGTGAGAGATCCACATATGAAGATAGTACAAAGTTTATAGCATTCACTATTAGGATTAAAAGTGGATCTGATAAGAACAGTTTAAATGTTGAGAAAGTAGATAATGGTAAGCAATCTGAGAAAGAGTCTGAAGATGAGGAAGAGATTCATGAGACTTATCAAAAATCATTTGACGAGAGTCTTAAAATTAAGAAGATGATAAATATGTGCTTAAGAAGGTCAATGGCCTTGAGCTAGTTAGAGAGAAATTGGTATCTGACTTTCAGGAGTCTACCTTGTGCCTCAATAAATTAGATACTGTGAATCAATCGCTAGAGTTTAAGATCAAAAATATTATGGGTGAACTTGAGAAATCCTCTAGGAGAGTTAGCGAGCTGACTATTGAGAATGATAAATTAGAAATTCAGGTTAAAGACCTTCTGAGCGAACTTGAATATTTCAAGTTTCAACTTTTTACTTTTTCTAGTGGTTTTGAGAAATTTGATAATTTTTTAAGATGAACAAACCGTCTGGTAACATGAGTGGTCTAGACTATGATAATTTTAATCCTCACGATGCTAGCATTTCCAAAATCACATGTCCCTGCTGCTAATAAGACTCAGAGAGTATGTAATCCTATTGAACTGTATAGAATGTTTCCAAATATAAATCAATTTCAGGAACCACGTAGATTTGGTCATAGATTTATTTCTACATGTTTCAATTATGGTGAGTTGGAACACACAAGACCTAGCCCGTGTTTGACACCCATTTTGGGTAAAAAGAAAATTCTGAAATAGTGATTGATGGAAGATTGTGTGGATAAAAAGTAAGGAAAATTTTTTAATTTATGTGTAATATTATTTTATTGATAGAATGTGTGGTTGAAATGGAGAATGAGAAATAGAATGAAAAATAAAATGGGTTTCAAACAGGGGCCTAGGTGCAATAAACTTGTATAAAGAAGTAGAAATCAGGATATATCTTATAGAGTTGACTTCTTACAGACCAAGTGAGTGAACTGACCGTGTTATTAAAATAATTGATTGTGAATAATTATGCTTTTGGGAAGGTTTGGGTGAAGAATGGTGATCTTAGAAAATTTGAAATTGATCACGATACTCTTAAAGATAAGAACATTTGTATATCTAACTGATTGTGTGCTTTTAATGTATGTTTATACTTATTCATTGTAATTCATTTATCATTGCATGCATCTCATTTTTTATTTTTCTTTTTAGGTAGTTTGATTTTTTTTAAAAATAAAATAACAAAAAAATTTAAAAAAAGGTGAATTTTTTTCACAACAACATGATATATGATTTACTTGAACATGTGAGTTATGACCAAGTATGAGTTAAATTGATGTGTTATGCCATATTTTTTCATTACTTTGTTTAGATTTATGTAGGGTACTTAGTATAAGTTTCTTCATGTACCATGTGCATTGCACACACTATGATCTTGTGCGTGAATTTTGACCCCTTGTGTGAGGTTTGAGATATTCGTCATCTATTGATAATGTGACATTGAACATGAATTGATCTTAATTTAGTAAACCTAAACATTAGGTTTATCTCTTTAAATAAAAAAAATATTTTATCTTATACTCTATTTCGAAACCTATTTGATTCGAGGAATTAAGTTCGAGTTGTTTCTTATAACTTGATACTCTGTAGTCAATTGATTTGGAGTCATTGGCCAAAAAATTGTTACAGGGATCATTTTAGTCTCTTAATGGAGAAGAGTTTGTACATAAGATATGTAACATTTAAAAGAAAAATGACGAGTTTAAAAAGAAAAATAGAGATTGTGCTTAAATGCATATATGCTCAAAGTCATGGGGAGAAAAGAATAATAAATGTGAAAAATTAACTTCATTTATATGTCTTAATATGCATTATTGGTTTGACTTTCATTATTAGGAGAATAAACTTATTTAACAATAACATGTCATTTATCACAAATTTAAGATTTGAAGTCTTGATTACAAGGAATTAGTGTCATTTTATACACATGAATCACTTATACAATTTATTCTATTTAAACTTGAATTGAGTATGCGAGAAAGTTTACTTATCATTGATTATGCTTATACATGCTATCAACAACATTGTTGAGTTATTATATATTGTTGTTATAGTTTCCTTCGTCATTTGAGACAAAAATGAGGAGAGATAATAACATTTTAATTTTAATTCTGGAGAGTTTGCAATAAGGGAGAGATTCTAGTACTGAACGTTTTGCTTTATTAAATGCTTAGTTTTTTTTGAGTTTTAATATTTTGTGAAATTAATGTTTCAATTGGTATTTTGATTAATATTAGTATTACTTCTCAATCAAACTAGCATATTTATGATAGTCTATTTCAATTGTTATATTTTTATGTATCACATGTTTTCACACTTGATATTTGAGTTGTTGATTTCAAAAAATAGGTTTCTCAAGAAACGCAAGAGATAGACATTCAGTTTGAGTTTGAATTTGTGTAGATTAGTTTGTTTTTACTTCCTTGACTTGTATTGTATAGTTTTGTTATAGAATGCCAAATGGAGTGATTATTAGGACTTATGTTGTATTAGCAATTCTTTAGACAAAAAGATTATTATAAAAGAGTTGTAAATATCAAGAAATCTTTTGAATGGTTGTATAGATGAACTAAGAGTCTTTCGGTTCGATTATGAAATAAGGAGAAAGAGTCGCGAGATTTACGTTAGCCCATGGCCCATCTGATGCTCAAGCAGAAAAATAGAATAATTGTCGTCCGTCTGTCGCTCGACGACGCTCGAGCGACTGTGTTATACGCGAAACCCTAGTTCGTGATTTTCAAGAGTTCTATCAATCATATACTACCCAAATACCTCATATTATAAATACTCAATGTTTATAACGTTTTTCTGGATGGTTGATAATTATTTTACATTCTCATAACATCAATCCAAGATCCAATAACACAACTAAATATT
Source organism: Fraxinus quadrangulata (assembly GCA_903798255.1). NCBI lineage: Eukaryota > Viridiplantae > Streptophyta > Magnoliopsida > Lamiales > Oleaceae > Fraxinus > Fraxinus quadrangulata. Next base: position 3,308 of record CAIGRB010006576.1, on the reverse strand, counting down.
GAGATTAAACTTTTGATTCTTGAGATCAATCAAACACAAGTTTTGGAAAGACATCAAATTCATTAATTCAAAACACCTACTTCATAAACACAATCAGGAAGATACTTTCTCAATAGTTATCAGAGGTTGCTGAACATTGGAGGAGGTTAGACCGCAAGCACGAGAAGAGTACACAAACAAGGTGTTCTAGTGATCCACAGGAAATAGACAATTTCAGAAGATTGGGAGCAGATGTGAGTGAAGTACGTTCCATCGGGTTTTGGAACTTGCATGAATTAGATCAGCGAGTCTAGTGAATTTTCTAGATTGGATCATACTATAAGTGCTTATTGTCTATAATGTAAGTTATTGGCTTGGTTCCAGAGTTTTTACACAGTTAAAAGTTTTCTCCGTCATCAAATCTCGTGTTATTTACCGTTCATCAATTCTTTGTGTTGTTTACATTATTGATTTCATACGAATCGACAATTGAACATAGGGTAGTTAATTTACGTGAACTGAATCTAGAATAATTAATTATTATGATTTATTGTAATATTAATCAACGATAATTTTTTATTTCGCATTATTCACCTATTGACCCTGTCGAGGTGATTTCAGAGTCAAGCACGTAACTTTCAATAACTTTTCAACCACACATTTCATTAATTTTTCAAAAATTGATTTTAATCCCCACCAAATAAAGATTAAAAAATGATATTTTCTATTAATATACCATATTTTCTGTGACATGTTTTAAGGAAACGACAATATTTCAATTTTGGTACTAAATGATTTTTTGATAAAAAAAAATCTCACTTGATTAATAACTTTCATTAACTTTTCAACTATATATTTCATTAACTTTTATTAAAATCTATCAAAATTTATATATATATAAATTGTCACACATGCCTTAAATTTCCATATTTGCTAGTTTATGTAGCAAGTATATTACTTATATGTGTATTTTACATTTATTAATTGTATAGAATATTCAAACCAACTAAATTTTTATTACAATATATTATGTAAAGAAAAAGCTGCTTGGGGCCCTGGCCATCAAGTAGCTCTCATCGTGTAAATTTGGTCTATCCTCCATTTATCCCATAACGGAAGTCTTCAAGTCTACGCAAATAGTCAGTAACTTATCATTTTGTGTAATATCTTCTTGTTGATTTTTATTTAGTTAATTTATATTATCATTAGTAGATATTTTATTGTATTTATCTTATGGACATATTGACTTAACCATAAATGATATTATGTGTACAAAGATAAATTTTATACGGGATTTTCAACCTTTCACATGTATGGTACTCATGTTCTAACTTACTAACACCCATATTTCTAACTTTTTAAACTGTGACACTGTTTATTTCATCATCTAATATATATATATTGTCGTGTTCATACTTTTGAATGAAAGTTGAAGTCAATTTTAGATTATTTTGGAATAAAGAAAATCTTTTGAAATAAATTTACCCTTCACATGATTATCGCGTGATCATTTTTAATATTCAAACAAATATGCACAAGTATAATAAACGGTAGATTGAGTACAAGACTCCAATACTTACGAAAAGTTGGAGACTGATATTAAGTTTACAAAAAGAAATTTGATCAGGTTTTTAACAAATGAAGACTTCCCCAAACAAGCACTCGTTGTAATTCACCATAAACTATAAAGAAATTAGATGGATGAATCTAGGTATATGTCACTCAATGATTGGTGATATTCGCCCACAATATCTATGAAAGTACAGCATAAACTCTAGTAACTCCATTCACTTCCAAGTTCTCTCTCACATGATTATTACTTTAGTTAAAGAATCTAGAATCCATGTCGGCATTCCCGTACATAATTACGTGGCAAACACATGTTGAGTCCCAAGTCCACGTCCATTTATTACAAATGTAGGACGATAATTTAAGGACGCGCATGTGCAATGCTCTCGCAGGAAGAGAAGGACACTGCGACCTGTTGAGCGGTTGACAGCAGAATCTCCACAGGATTATGAAACAAAGCATTTGATTTCAGTACGCAAAATCAGCAGTTCAGAGCCAATTTTTTTGATCAAAATATAATATCTTGATAAAAAAAATAAATTTTTTTTTGAATTTACGTGTAATATTATATTATTAAAAAATATGTAATTAAAAATAAAAGAGAGAAAAATATGTAATTAAAAATAACGATTATCAAATAATGACATTTTCAATTTAGGTAACAAGAAAATCTTTAACTCATTATCGAACACACTAAAATATATCGCAACACTATTACACAATGAAATAGGGAGTTCAAAGAGCCATTTGCCGTTTAAACTGATAATGATCACTTCTAATTATAGATAACATTATTCATGACTAAGATTGTTCTTGAGAGAATCCATAGGTTAGGTAAAGACTTCAATAGATCATCCTTACAATTATTGGGTGTCAAGTCAAGTTGTAACCTACCTCTGTTTAAATCGATACAGTACAAAGTCTATCACTTTAGCTAAGAGTCTAGTACGAGTCCTTTTTTTATTAGCCAATCCAATTTGAGGAGGTATAAATGCCAAGTCATTTTTTGGTTTGCATTATCTTTAAAATACATTTTTCTCTCTTATTTTCAATTATATATTTTTCAATAAAATAATATTATACGTAAATTCAAAAAAATTTCTTACTTTTTAAACCGCGTATTCTCTATCAAAATGCATTATTTCTAAACAAAATGAGACTTAAAACATGCTCAAAAAACATAAAATTGGACACATTTGTTTTTGCACAGACTAGCAAAGAACAAAGGCAACAATACAAGCTATATATTAAGTTGTTATTTGACGAGACTTTCGATTAAAAAAATTTAGCAGATTATAATAGAAGATAATAAAATGTGATTGAAAAGTTGATAAAAGTTCCGAGTTGCATGAAATTTGTGGTTAAAATTGAAGTTTGACCAATTAAAAAATTGATAAAATTTTATCAAACAAACACTAAGAAGTTTTTGAAACCTCACAACCCTACTATGCCTAAACCATTCGTATATTTGTCAAATAAAAAACTTGTATTTGTACACGAGATTATAAATCCTCTTGAGATTCTCCATTTTACCTCGGAAAAGTCGAATCCCACTGTTGTTCTTTTTCTTAATATAATATATAATGCTATCAAAAATCGTACATGTTGATTTTCGAGTTTGAGGATTGTGGATGATCGTGAACAAATCTCCGACACCTAAAACAAAGGCGTCTAGGTGTGTCATCGTCGCCCATCCGTTGCTTAAGTTAGCGGAAAGAGGAAATGTAAACGTAAAACTATAAATTGAATGTAAAAATATA
>CAIGRB010006575.1:0-10131 GCA_903798255.1 Fraxinus quadrangulata | reverse complement strand
AAGAAAATAAAAGAATTGAAATTACATATTTCTCTGTTTGAGAGTTGATTGATTGGATCCCTTCATCTTTGCTCTTCCTTCTCTTTTATACTCATTCGACAATTTTCTCCTGGAAAAACATTTAGCTTGGGAACTCCTTAGCCCCCTGTAACCACCCACTTTCTCCATCATGGATGACTTGTCAAGAAACTACCGCCTTCAACTACTACTTTACCCTCATTAGTTAACTGCTTGCAACCAGGATTTTCGGGTAGTGGAAAGTAATATGACTCCGCATAACTATTTTGATAACCGCAACGACAATACGTTACATTCGCCAGGTCTTGGGCGTTCTATGAGTTTGGGCGTTGATGGGTTCGCCTAGATCTTTGAGCGTTTTGCAAGGTTGGACGATGATGGACTTTCACTACATAATTCCATCTTGGACCTTTTACATGATTTCGTATGGACCCAACATTCGAATCCCCTAATTGGGCTTTTCTCTCTTGACCACTTAATTAGGCCTCATTTTTGTGTGTCAACAGCGTCTATATTATTTTTACTAAGTAATGTTATTTAATATCATTGGTATTAAAACAACAATTTAGTTAGACTAATGTAGCATTAAACTAAATATACAATTAAATGAATCACTTAATTATATCTTTTATTGAGCCTACAATTAAACGCCACATAAATTACTGTTGTAACACCAATGATACTACGTATCATTATCCTTTTTTATTACATCTTGTGAAAGAGATTACGTATAATGGTGGAATCGATAACTCTTAGGGTCCACTTTCAGGACTGATTTAGGGACTACCCTAAACCACAGCCCCTACTTCATAAATGTGGGAAAAAGAAAAATTATGGGAAAATATTTTCTTTTAGCCCCTACACCCATTTTCTTTCTCGTTTTTTTTCTTTCTTCATTTGAACCACACATTCTATCAATAAAATAATATTACACATAAACTCCAAAATTTTCCTTACTTTTTAACCACACAGTCTTCCATCAATCACTATTCCAGAATTTATTCTTTCTTCAAAATGGGTGCCAAACACAATAGTATTAGTCCAACATAAAGCCCCCGTTTGGTTCACTAAAAGAGTAGACTAAAATTTAATTCAATATCAATACTAAATTTTAATCACACATTTCATTAGACATAAAACTTTTAAACCATGAATTCCTTCAACTTTTACCAAATTTTACTGAAAGTTTGAATTTTATCTAAACCAAATGGTAGTTTTGCCATGCCCCTGTTACGAAATTGTAGTCTATTTTTTTGGCCAGATTAATAAAAGTGCATCAAAGTCAAATATTTTAAGGATAATTGCATTCAAAAAGCCAAACCTTTCAAATCTTTTCAAATTTTACCCTATTCTTTTATTTTTTACACCCATGGTCCCAACCCTTTCAAGTGCTTGCGGTTGGAGGACAAATGGGTGGAATCCATCCAAATCACAGTTAGTTGACCCAAACAAAAAGGATTTGACTATATTATTAACTATTTCAATAAGGGTAAAATGGTATCTTTATATATTTTCATAACAAACGAATAAACTATTTAAATAAAAATAAATAAATAAATTTTCTTCTTCCCATTTCCCACCCCACCCCATACTACACCCTATCCACTACCATCGAACGAAACTGCAACCGCCACCACCTTCTTCATTTTCCCCGTCTTTAAGATTATCTCCAATTTGATTTCTCGAATACTCTAAAGATAGTAAGGGAAAAGTAGATTAAAAGACAAACTCTTATGGAGCTCGTGGATTTTGTTGAATTTAGGTCGAGTAAAGTCACTGAAACTAGTCACAAAATTGATTCGAATGATATGTGAATTTTTTTGGTGCATGGCCCAAGCTTCCCATGAAAATACGAGGTCAAAAAATATGGAACTCGAGGAGGAGAGCCTTATCTTGAATCCTCATGGCCACATTTATAGCTGAAAGTTTAAGATTAACTAACCAAGAGGGGGTGAATTGAATTTTAGAACTTTTTCGAAAAATAATTTTAAATCAAGCTAGTTAAGTATACGTTGGTCAATTAGTAATAATCATAAGCAAATAAAAAACAAGTAAATCAATCAAATAATAAACGTAAAGGAAATAACAATAAGTAAAATGGTACAGAAGATGGAAACCGATATAATTGTGGGAATTTGATCCAAAGCAATTATCTACATCCTCCATTACCAAGTTCACTAGCATGAGCAATGCCTTTTCACTATATTAATTGACTTATGATGCAACTCAACTCTTTACAACGCTTCCGATAACTTACAAATAAAGAACACTGATCCTTATACAATGACTCACACTATTGAACTTTATTGGACTTCAATATGACCCACAAGTATAACAAAATAATTTTACTATGAAACTCATCTCTTGATACATTAACACTTCAATGAATAGCAACAAATGATAGCTCAAGTGTTAGATTAAAACATTGATGATATAATAATTAAAAATTAGATTCAATTAATCAAAGTTTTTCCGTGAGAAGATGAAGAAGAATTAAATTAAATTTAAGTTCAAAAATCTTTTCAAAATATTTCTCTCTTTAATGAGTAATAGTAATAAATTAAGTTCTAAAAGAGATGACAAATTTTAATAAATATGATAATTAAAAGTTTAATTCAATCAATCAAAGTTTTCATTATCAAGAAGAGGAAGAAATAGATGTAGTGTAAGTTCAAAACTTCTCTTTAAAATATCTCTCTTTTATAAATGATAGAAATAAGTTAAGTACAAAAAGAGAGATGAAAAACTTTGATGACGATCGAGAAAAGAGTTTGAATCAACCAAAAAATTTCAATATGAATAAATAAATGAAATGAAAGCAATGTAGGCTTAAAGAATTCTCTCAGATATATCTTACTTAATGTTCTTGAAACTTTTGTGAAGAATGCAAAAGTGAAGATATTTATAGAGTCCAATAGGCAAAATAATATGTTGCATCGGACAACCAACTGAACGTATGTCCTTGTGTCCGAACGACGAAAATAATCGTTATGGGTTTGAAATCACAACAATCAAAAACCCAATCTTGCACCAACTGGATGTTTGCATGATCTAATCGAACATCCGTTAAAACTCTCTAAGATTTCGAACAATGTTCCGGACGTCCGGCTGGTTGTGACCGTTGCGGCCGGTTCGGCCAGTTTTTTCGTTTTTAACCCCATTTGATCTGATTTGAATATTTTGACAAATATAGACTTTTGGAAGGGGTTTTTAAATAATTTCCAGGGTAAAAGATATTTTAAAAATATTATCCAAATTCAAATATCATTTTGAAAATCAATTTTACTTTTGATAAAAATATTTTATGCAAGTGATAATCAAAATAGATTTTAGTGCACACAATGATTTTTAAGTTTTTATCATTCATTACTAAATACCAAAGTATTAGTACCTTTATGTTTGAACTAAGAAATTCAGTTTTTGATCTTGCTTCGAAATTTGGCTCTTAGCCTCTCATATTGATCTTTCTTTGACGCTTGGCTCTTAAACTCTTGATCTTGATTTTGATCTTTTTTTGATGAATGTCTTTTAAGATACTTTCTTAAAGGACTTATCTTGAATGTGTGACTTAGATCTTGCCCTTCTCCATGAGTCCAACGATTATCGATCAATTTATCATTGGATACTTTGAAGATTATAATCACTTTGAATTCAACTGTTAGTAAACAAGATTAACTTGTTGGTTATAATCAAAACTTTAAAATTATAATCAACCACATGTCAGCAATTTTTCCTTTCTGATTATGACAAATAAGATGATTTACAAAGTAATATCAACAAGGGATAATGAATAAGGATCTCACATTTAAAGTATATTCCCCCTATCTTTTACAAATCAATTGTCACCCTTTTAAAACATATCAAATAATAGATAATTTAAAGTATGTCATTCAAAGAGTATCATTTAATCATTCAAAGCATATATCCCACTCATCTTCTCTCTTTTCAATACTTTTCAAATCTATTTTATTCAATTTTATCCTTGTGGTATAAGCAAAATGTAGCACATATTAGAGCAAGAGTATAATAATATTCTCCTTCGAGTAAGCGTAAAATGCTAAATATATACAAGTTCAAACAGGCGGTTAATCATCACATTTATAGCAAAATTCTAATAAAAGCATGAGTGATGAAATGTCAAAAGCATAATCAATTGGGTAAAGTTTATAGAAATTTCAATCAATGATGCACATAGAATCAATCATGTAAGAATACAATTCAGCCGCATACTTTATATTCATCGCTAATTCCAAAACTCTTCGAATATATAAAAATATATCAAGTGTTAGAGGTTTAGTGAGAATTTCGGCCAATTGATTTTTTGTATTCACAAATTCTAATACAATATCCCCCTTTTGATTGCCTTTATGATATCAAAGACCTAATGTTCTAGTACTACTAAGTTCTCTAAAAATTCATTTTACGGCAATAAGGTTCAAATGTAGGGTTGGATTCAAATCTAGCACATAAGCACACACTAAACATAATATCGTGTCTACTTGCGATTAGATAGAGAAGATATTCGATCATAGCTCAATATTTTGTTATGTACACAGATGTAAATTGACCGTCTTTGTCTAATTTGATTGATAAGCTCATCGGAGTGTTCATTGGTTTCAATTCTTCTATATCAAATTTCTTGAGCATGTCCAAAATATATTTATTTTGACTAATGATATTCCATCATTAGTTTGTTTGATTTGGAGACCCAAAGAAGAATTTGAATTCTCCAATCATGCTCATTTTAAACTCCTTGCTCATATAATTTGAAATTTCTTCACAAATAGAAATATTAGTTGCACCAAAAATAATTTCATCAGCATAGATTTGTACAATAGTCATATCGTTCTTTTGTTGAATAGTCAATAAGCTTTGCTTGTAAATGAATAACCAAGAAAAATTTCAATATCAAATTTTGAATCAAATTTTTCCAAGTTTTCTTTTGTAGTTAAGATAAAACATTTACAACCAAATGTTTTGAAATAACCAATATTGAGAACTTTATTTTCCAAAGCTCATATAGAGTTTTTATTTTCTATCGACTAACTAATACACTATTCATAATATAACAAGTGATGTTAACAGCTTCGGCCGAAAAGTATTTTGGTAAATCATTTTCATTTAGATTAGTCCAAGTTATTTCCGACGATATGCGATTCTTCATTTCTACTACATTTTGTTAATGAGTTCTAGGAGCTAAAAAATTATGTTCATATCCAATAGTTTTGCAAAAATTGCCAAATGTAATATTGTCAAATTCTCCATCATGATCACTCCAAATGGTGGTAATAGTGTACCATTTTTATTTTGAACCTTTTTTTTTAAAAGAATATTTAAATGCGTTCAAAGCTTCATCATTTATGTTCAAAAATAGGACTCAAGTGAATCTAAAAATATTATCAATAATAACGAAAGCATAATATTTACCATTTTAAACTTATGATTCTAGATGGTCTAAAAAGATTCGTATGGAGAAGTTGAAAAACTTTTGTAGTTGAATAATGCTTTTTTAATTTAAAAGAGCCTTTCACTTGTTTTCCAAATTTACATGTACCACAAATTGTCTTTCTCAAAATTTTAATTTGGCAAACAATCAACAAAACATTTTTTGAAATTTTTTTGAAAGTCGGTCCATTCTAACATGACATAACCTTCCTTGCCACAATCAAGTATCATCTTTTAAACTTGATAAACATTTTTCTTCACTACAAACTCAATGTTTATGGCATAAACATTCTTACTTCGACTTTCTATAAATATCACTTCTTAATAAAATACTTGGAATAATCAAATTTGATATAACATTTATCACACAATTGACTAATATTAAATAGATTATGTTTTAGGTTATCAACTAATAGAACATTTTTAATAGACGGGGATGAATGATTACCAATAATTCCAATGTCAATTATTTTTCCTTTGCCATTATCTCTAAAAATGAATAACCACTGTCTTTCTTTTGAAGCTTGATAACAAAGATCTCTGATCATGTGCTTTGAACATCCACTATTCAAGAATTATTTGCTCTTTATTTTCTTTGATACTTACAAAAATAATTTATTTTTTTGTTCTTTGGTACACATGCTACTTTGGGTCCTTGCTAGTTAGTGTTAGTAAACGTTTTGAATTCACTTGTATCTGCTTTCAAAGTGCAACCATTTTTATTGAACAATTAAAAGTTGCATGTCCATTTTTGTTACAAAAGTTGCAATTAGCATTTGGACAAGAAGTAGTAGATGCTCTAATAAAGAAATTTTTAAGTGACTTTTTTTTTTAAATGGTTTGTATCCAATTGATCTTTTATCAAAACACATATTTTTGTTCACCAACTATAAGATCACAATTTTTCTTGTCTTGGGGTAAATTTGTAAACATTTTGAATTAAATTTAAAATATTTTCTTGTATCGAAGAATTTTCCATAATTAAAGAATCATAATCCAATTTTCTTCTTTCAAAATCCTTTTGAGTTTCCAAAAGCTTTTTTTTATCTCATTTTCCAACAAGGATTTTTTCTATTTAAGAATTGTACGTTTGAGAGCAAGTTTTTCAAAATCTTCAAATGAGGTAGATAATTCATCATATAAAGAATCATCATTTGTATTTACCTTATCTTCTCTTGACTTTCATTTTCTTCATGATCATCATTGTCACTTTCTTCCCATATTGATTAGAGTGATTTCTTTATGAAATTTTATTTCTTGTTCGGACAATCGATTTTCTTGTGATCAAGTTTGTTACAATCATAGCAAATAATCTTATTATTCTACTCTTTGCCCCTTTTTTGTTTCTCTTGAAATCACCAATTATTGTGAAAACTCCTCCAATTTTTGACAAGAACTAGGTCATCAAGTTATTCATTAGTCATATTTTCGCTTGAAACGTCATCATCCATTATCGACTTCAAAGCAAGTTTGACACTTTTTCTCTTTTTTTTCCTTTTCATTATTTTCTCCTTTATCTCATTACAACTTAGTTCATATGTCATCAATGTTTAATAAAGCTCTTTCAATGGATATGTGTTGACATCTTTGATATTTTCTATCGATATTCTCAACGAGCTTCAATCCTTCAAGAGAGACCTAAGTATTTTACTCACAAGTTTACGATTAGTAAATTTTAGAACAAAGCCTTTGAGGCCATTACCAATATTGGTAAAACGAGTAATCATATCAATAATATGTTTATTTTGTTTCATAAAGAAATTTTCAAATTCCTTAACTAAAAAATTTATCTTGGTTTCTTTTACTTTGCTAGTGCCAAGTGAGTAACTTCTAAGGCATGTCAAATATCGAAAGTAGAATCACATCTACTAATACGATTAAATTCATCTTTATGTAAAGCACAATAAAGTATATTTTTTGCTCTAGTACTTAAAAACAATTTTCTTTTATCCTCTTCATCGTACTTCTCTCTAGATTTTAAAATTGGTTTGATCTGATTTTCCAAATTTAATTACTTTTGTAAGCATATATGTACCAAATTCAATAACTTTCCAAACATTATAATCTATTGATTGAATATAAATCATCATTTTAGGCTTTCAACAGTTGCAATGAGTACTATCAAAGAAAGAAGAATGATTTGTAGAATGTCCCTCAAGATTTTGAAAATTGTGATTAGCCATTACTCAAGATTGTGAAATATTTAAATTCAAAGTGAGCACTAGATCTGATACTAATTAAAAGCTCAAAATAACTAATCAAGAGGGGATGACTTGATTTTTAGAACTTTTTCAAAAAATAAACTTACATCAAGCTAGTTAAGAAGACATTAGTCAATTAGTAATAATCGTAAACAAATAAAAAATAAGTAGATCAATCAAATAATAAATGTAAGTGAGATAATAATAAATAAAAGGGTAGAGAGGATGATACAATATAATTGTGAAGGTTGAATCCAAAGCAATAATTTACGTCCTCCTTTACCAAGCTATCTAGTAAGAGCAAGCAATTTTTACTATATTGATTGACTTATGATGTAATTCAACATTTTATAATACTTTCGGTGACTTACAAATAAGGAGCACTGATCCTTATACAATATTGAGTTTTACGGGACTTTAATATGACCTACACTATTGAATTCTACAAGACTTTAATATGACCTACAAGTATAACAAAATGATTTTACAATGAAACTTTTCTCTTGATAAATGATAGAAATAAATGAAGTATTAAGAGAGTCACACTTCAATGAGTGGAAACAAATGATAACTCAAGTGTTAGATAAAAACTTTGATGAATATGATAATTATAAATAAGATTCAATTAATCAAAGTTTTTCAATGAGAAGATGAAGAAGAATTAAATACAATTTAAGTTCAAAAATCTTCTAAAAATATTTATCTATTTTAATGAGTGACAGCAATAAATTAATTTCTAAGAGAAAGACGAAAAACTTTGATGAATGTGATAATTAAAAATTTGATTCAATCAATTAAAGTTTTCAATACGAATAAGTGGAAGAAATAGATGCAATATAAGTTCAAAACTTTTCTCCAAANAAATAAAATAATATTACACACAAATCTAAAACTTTTTATCACTTTTCCACCGCACCCTCCCCCATCAATCACTATTTCAAAATTTCTCATTCTCATAAAATGGGTGTCAAACACCCTCATAAGTTCAAAACTTTTCTCCAAAATATATCTTTTTTTATGAATGATAGAAATAAGTTAAATACAAAAAAAAAAGATGAAAAAATTTGATGAAGATGATGAAATAAGTTTGAATCAATCAAAATTTTTAATATAAATAAATAAATGAAATGAATGTAATGTAATGTAATGTAGGCTTAAATAATTCTCTCAAAATATATCTCACTTAATGCCCTTGAAACTCGTGAAGAATGGAAAGAGTGGGGGTATTTATAGAGTTCAAAAAGCAAAATAATATGTCGAATCGGACGAACACCTAGACGTTCGCCCTTGTGTCCGGACGACCCAAGTAGATGTTATGCTTTTAAAATCACATGGTCCAAAGGTTGGCATGCTATAGCTAGATATCCAGCCGATTCGGTCAGTTTTTCCCTTTTTTACCTCGCTTAAGTCGATTTGAATAGTTTGATAAATGTAAACTTTTGGAAAAGTTTTTAACTAGTTTTCAAGGTGAATGATGTTCTAAAAATGTAATCTAAGTTAAAATATCATTTTGAAAATCAATTTTACTTTTGATCAATTATGCAAGTGATAATCAAAATAGCTTTAGGGCACAAAATGATTTTTAAGCTTTTATCATTCATTACTAAAGATCAAAGTATTAGTAAATTTACATTTGAACTAAGGAAGTCTTTTATCTTGCTTTGAAGTTTGACCTTAGGCTCTTGTCTTGATCTTTGTTTGACGCTTGGCTCTTAAGCTCTTGATATGATCTTTCTTTGATGTTTGTCTTTTAAGATCTTTTCTTGAAGGACTTGTCTTGAATGTGTGACGTCGATCTTGACCTTCTTCATGAATATGATTTGTGATAATCTTCATTTTGATCTTTTGACGACAATCAATCAATTTATCATTGGATGCTTTGAAGACTATAATCACTTTAAATTTAATTGTTAGTAAATAAGATTAACTTATTTGTTATAATCAAAATTTTAAGGTTATAATGGACCATAGGTCAACAACAGCTTGTTTACGAATTGTTCTTGAGATATGTGGTTTCAATAGACATACAAAAATTGGTTATCCGCTATACCAGGAGATAATGTTGGCTCCAAAGAAGCTTGAGCAGATGTTAAACACCATTTATTTAATGTCTAAAGGAGTTATGTCGGCGTCGCTATAAGTGAATGTAATATGTATTGTTTAAATTGCAATACCAATGTATTTTATTTATTAATTCAGATAGGTGTTTTTTCCTTAATCTTCAAAAATATCATCGATTATAAGTATATTTGATCAGAGAGTAAATGTTGTATGAAAATTATTTTGGATAAAACCAACCGCAAGTGTACGGTTCATTGACAAGTAATAAACTGAACTTTTTGAGTTCGAGTATTGTTCCCACGAAGATTGATTAGTTTTAATTCTAATAAACCTTAACCAAAACTATAAAAGGTTAAGTGTTTGTTTTGATGCAATTATAACAAAATTAATGAAAAGTATGCAAGTA
>CAIGRB010006549.1:0-30880 GCA_903798255.1 Fraxinus quadrangulata | reverse complement strand
TCCGGTCTCTACACTATAATTCCATGAATTCTAATACTCATTAGTCATAATACATCTTTAACGGATCACTTTAATTGATCAATATTCTTTAAATGATAGCACCACACATTTCAATATACAACGTGTGGCCCCATATATGTTGAAAATATCCAACAAGTATATCATTGTCCTAAAAATAATTGATTCACGACTATTATGTAGGATACCCATCAGGTGTTAGGGAATGTAGAAGCACTTTAACCCAGAAGAAGGTAGAAAAATGATTTAAAGAGCAGAATTTTCAAACTCAGAGTCCCTAAGATAAGCGCGACCTATATTTTACAGAATTGAATCAGAGAAGGAAACAAGATCACCATCTCTAACCTTCGAAACATCTCTATAGACCTAAGAAAATTCCACCATTATAAACGTGCTCTTGAGTTTCTAATCTAGTGTTATACTATTCCATTGTCCACGATATTAACTAGATCAAAGATTTACAGTTCCTTTCATTGTTAAATATAGAAAATTTATTGATTTTGGGTATAAATTGATTTGAATATTGTGTTGTTATGAATAATCAATAATAGATGAAGTCAATGATCTTGAAGTTGGATACCAATTAGTTGAATTTGTTTTGACAAGTATCGTATATGATATGATAGTTTTTCCTCTCCTTTTAGCAATGATTAGTGCAACGCCTTTTTAGAACAAGTAATTGATCAAATTCCTAGCATATAGTTAATGCTTAGTTTTCACTTATTAGCCAAAATCACTCGACACATATACTCCACGGATAAGCATTATATGAAAAATAAGCACAAGTAGCACTACATGGTTACAAGTCACAAATCAACGCAATTTTGAACATAATATCATCATTAGTCGTAATGATATCTAACTCCGTGGATTATATGTGTAGAGTGACTTTGGCGAATAAGCGAAAACTAAGTATTAACTATATGCTAGGAGTTGGATCAATTACTTGTTCTAAAAAGGCATTGCACTAATTATTGCTAAAAGGAGAGGAAAAACTATCATGTCTACACGAGGAAAAGCTACCCTATAAAGATCTCAATGAGGACACCAAATGAATATCCTAGGAACAAAAAAAAAACATTAAGTTTTATTAGGGATAAAAGCATGTATATGAAATAGATGGTACAATGCTAGTCTAATTAAGAATAGGACACTAATTTGGGGATCTAGATAGTTAGTGGATTTGACTTGTTTAGTGAAAAGTTGAAAGTTGGGACATTATATTTATTGATTCGATCTAATTGAACGTGAGTACGAAGGTAATAAGTGAATGAGAACAACATTAAGAAATAACACCTTGGGAGACAAAATAAATATAATGTACGTGGATGTTGATCTTATGAGTATGAAAAGAATTGCTGTTAAGGATTGGGATGGATGGAATCAACTCAAAGGTTTATTCTACTGATGGGTGTGGTGGGGTGGATTGGGGAAGATGAATGTTTTTTTATTTTTTTTCTCTTCTTAATAAGTTTTATTTCCATTTTAAATAATTATTTTGATTAGTTAAATGTTAGAAGACCATTTAGTGTATTAAAAATTGGTGAAATTGAGGTGAAACGTTTGAATTTAGGTCAAATCGATAAATTTTTGGATGAAAATCATTTAAGGTCCTTTCAGTGCACATTTATTAAAGGTTTGGGATCACACTGCATATTTTAGAAAGGTTTGGGATCTCCCTCACAAATTTTCCTTTATTTTAATTATTTATAGGTTAAACACCATTTTACCTTTTTTAAATTAGTCAAATTATGGCCAAATGCTTGACTTTTGATCAAATAACGAATTTTTTGATAGAAACCATCCAGATGTCCTTTTACCATTCTGTTCTGTAATGTTTGTGATGTATTTGCTACTTTTTTGCCCCACTTGATAATCCCATCTTCGCAGTTAGATCTATGCAAAATTTAGGCAACTCTTGGCCATAGTGGTGTTAAAGTAAGCCAGGTCATCAGGCACGGTATAATCCACCTCAATAAAAAGAGATGAAAACTAGCCGATTTGGTTCAAGCAAGTTTACATGTTGGTCCAAAATAATCAACAGATGGTGACGAGTTTGATTATCTAGCTAAAAAACTAACGAAAACTGACTCGAAGAGCCCAATTATTAAAAAAATTAAATTAGAAAGTAAAATTAAGAGTGGCTGAGCTCTCTTTGAGTTCCCAACCCATCTGCCTTTCTTTCTTTTATTCTAATGTGATTTTTTTTTTAAAATAATCAATTTTTTTGCTATAAATAATTTTTCTATATATCTCATTCCTCACGTAACATTTATATTTTTCAATCATGACTTAGTTTTTAAATTACATTAAACTCTTTAAAAAAAATGACGGATTAGACCTGCCCAATCATAGGTCTACGATTTTATCTAGTCCTCACATTTGGAAGATAGTTTGGCTTAGCAAAAACTAAATTTTTAACGAGCTAATTTAGCCCATATCTGACAATCGTTATTTTCAAATTATTTTTCTACATACTTATTTTCAATCACTCGTTTGCACAATAAAATATTCTGTACGTAAACCCAAAAAAATTCAAAGTTTTTAATCATAGATTCTCGTAAAAATCACTATTCAAAACATGAATTTTCTAATTTAATGGTTGTCAAACAGGGGCTTAAATGGTCCTGAAGCGGGGTCTAGTTATAGACATGCTGGTTCAGCTCAGCACATCCAATACCTCTCTTGGCCATCCTCAAATGGTTCGCGTGCCGATAAATGAATCAAAACTCCATTCGAATCATCTTTGAAATTGATTAAGAGGAAATTACACAAAAACAAGTTTTTAAAGTTTCAATTTCAAATTTCAGAAATAAACTTTATTTATATAAAAATCAGATATTAATTCATTTATTTCATCAATCACCTCTTTCTAAATCATAATTACCCAAACCTAACCCTAATTTTATCCTTCTTCCCCTACTCTCTCTCTTTCTCTTCCCCGCCTCTCTCTCTCTCTCTCTCTCTCCCTCTCCCTCTCCCTCTCTTCCAATTCTAGGCCTTGGGGGCATCCTAGTAGCTTTGAAAGATGCCGACGGCAACTGTTGTTGCTTCGATTGTGCCGCCTCCACCGACATAGCCTGTTGGACTGGCTTAGGCACGGGCACCAAAGACGAAGTCGAGGGCTGAAGCGTGAGCTTTTGCTCAACTTTGTCGCTCAGTGACGAAATCGACACAGTAGAAATCAGAGGCACCGATTGAGAAGAAGGTGAAGGAGCATTGTAAACTCCCGATTGTGATGATCCACGGTTACGACCTCGGCCTAAGCTGGCTGAGTAGGAATCAGAGGCACTGGCTGAGAAGAAGGTGGAGGTTTATGACCTGTGTGAGATGTGCGGCGGTTTGGATGCGGTGGTGGGGTTGGGTGCGGTGGTTTTCGATCTGGAGGGTTTTTTCTGGTTTCGATGCGGTTGTGGTGGTTCTGTGTCGTTTGGCATGGTACGGTAGTTCTGTTTGTTTTGGCATGGTGTAGTGGTTCGTGGTGGTTGTTGGGGTGGTGGTGATGAGATCATTTTTCTAGTGTTGGTGGTGAGGCCATTTTTATTGGAGTGGTGGCAGCGGTGGTGGTGGTGGTGGCGGCAGCGACGGCGACGGTGGTTTATGTGGTGTTGGTGTTGGCGGTGGTGGTGGTGTGTTTCTGTGGTGTTGGTGGCGGAGACGACGTGGTGTTATGTTGATGGTGGTTACAAATGAATTGTAATTGTGACCAATAAATTAGTTGATATGTGACTAATAAAGAATAAATTGTGACCAATAAATACTGTATGACTTACAAATTTATTAATTTGTGACCAATAAAAGTAATCTGTGATATATAATTTGATGTTCCGTGACCATAAAATAAGTTGCGTGACTTTTAAAATTTTAATTTGTGACCGATTAACAAATTGTGACTTTCAAAGGTCATAAGGACAGATGACAGTTCATTCCAGGATATATTCTCCCTGCTATTGATCTGAACCACAATGGGTGTGTATTCCTCGTCCAAGCCTGATAGAACTTGTGTTATCAGATGACCTTGATCTATAATTTTCCCAGCTATCTCTAGATTTTCAGCCAATTGTTTGATAGTTGTTAGGTACTGGTCCATTGACATAGATCCTTTCCTGGATCTATGCAATACTCCAGTGAGAAACATCACTCTTGACTTGTTCAATATTCCAAAGCTTTCTTCTACTGATGTCCAGAGCTTGTTCGAACTGGTACAACCCATAACTTTTATTGCTATTTCTGGGGTCATGGATGAGTACAACCAGCCCATTAGAAGTTGATCAGCTGAATTCCACATAATGAACTCACGATTTTGTATCATTTTCACTGCTTCTCCCTGAACAACAGTGGTTTGTGTAGCTAGAAATTCCGGTGGACACTCCTTTGTCCCCAGCAGGTATCCTTCTAGGTTGTGCCCGTTGATTATGGGAATGATCATGTTCTTCCATAGCAGGAAATTATTCCTTTCCAGCTTAACTGATGGTATTTGGGTGATATTCATTCCAACCAGTGAGTTTTGGTTAGCAGCAACCTGAGGGACTGGTACTGTGTTGAACTCAGACGGATTTGATTGATTCCCGGATCTGGTGTTAGCCATTGTTGGCTCTGATACCAAGTTAGAAAGCTGGAGATAAAGATGCTAAAGCTTTTGATATATTTGATCGTTCATGTTGCACGGTTTTATATACAATTGGCAAAACCTGGACATTCTAGAATTGCACTAACAGAATGTTTAACTAATTCCTACCAGCTGGCTAACAACTTTCAATTCCACTCCTAAAAATCAGGTGATGCAATGGCCACCGAATTCTGTTTGGGTGCTGTCTGCTAGTTGTCTGTAAGTGGAGTCATTCTAACACCAAGCAACAATATTGATAGGTCTACGGTTTTATCTAGTCCTCACATTTGGAAGATAGCCTGGCATAGCAAAAACTAAATTTTTAACGAGCTAATTTAGCCCGTATTTAACAATCATTATTTTCAAACTTTTTTTCTACGTGCTCATTTTCAATATCGTAAAAATCACCATTCAAAACAGGGGCTTAAATGGTCCTGAAGGGGGGGTCTAGTTATAGACAGGCTGGTTCAGCTCAGCACATCCAATTCTTCTCTTGGCCATCTTCAAATGATTCCCGTGCCCATAAATGAATCAAAACTCCATTCTAATCATCTTTGAAATTGATTAATATAAAAACTTTCTGTGTTAGAAGTTAATCTGTTAATTAATTACTGAAATAAAACAAATGGCGTGTTTATAATATGTCAATCAATTATTGAAATCAGAAACAGTTTTGTCACGTAGAGATTGTATTCTGCCACATGAAATCTCCACCCTTTTTATTTCATCCGGGCAAATTAGATTGTTCTTAAGCTGGAAATATCACTTACTTCCAATACTTCAATTATTTAATTAAATGGACACTATCTAGCATAACAATGTAAATTTTTTTTTTTAGGAATAATCACACTATTGAAGTAAAATAATCCGAAATCTAAAGAAATTACTCACGGAGTTATCGTTAATTGACCTCCATGCCAGAAACTATCTAACAACCCACACATCGAACTTTATAATTTGTAAGTAGCGTTTGATTTTTCTGACATAAACGAGTAATTACAAAGACAAATTAAATAAGTTTCTGTGGGCCACATCAGGATTTAATTATGATTTAAAAGATATTTGTTGTTGTACACGTATTTTGAAAGGGTTACGCTAGGGGAACATAACTCTTCACACAAGAGTATCCATAATGGACACCCGACGCCCCCTATTGGAGGGGGCACGGGTTCCACCTGCGCCCCCTCCAATAGGGGGGCACTGGGTGTCCATTATGAACACCTTTATATGAAAGGTTATGTTTCTTTAGCATTTTCCATGTTGAAAGAGTTAGTGCCAAGTTACTCTATTTTAAATCATGGGACTAGCTTCCTTCCCAAAATCTACAAATTATTTTTATCATTTCTCTTGTTTATACGTTATACTGCACAATAGCTTTATATTGAACAATAGCTTTTGAATTTTGACCTTGGAAATTTGAAGAGGTAAAATACATTAGAATATTAATCAATTTGACCATTAAGGAAAGACCGGATTCGGTCAATCTTAATAATTCAGCCTATGGAAAAAAGAAATTAAAAACTATGTCTAGTCAAATAAGTTGACAATTTATACAAAGTCAAATATTTTTATAACATAACAAACATAATTGAGAAAACTGATTTACAAGTGCACATCGTAAACTTATAAGTCATAAAATCTTAAAATAGAAACATTGTATTGTAGAAGGAAAATGGAAAGTCAATAATTCGGTGGTTGGTGGCTGGCGAAGAACACAAATTAGAACAAAAGTTTGAACTTTCTAAACGCATGTGTTAGGCGCAGTCAGGCATTGTGTAATTATTTTACTCGTAATCCCTATATATACCTGAATCATTTGGTTGGCCCTTCATATACACTACAACGCTCTCAAAACACTCAAGTTACACTACTTCAAATTAAGGCCCTTTATATTTTGTAGTAATGGATAGCCAAAACAACCTCTCGATGAATGGTGGCAAGATGGGCATATACACCCAGACCAAGATCCTGCGCTCTGATTTTCCCAAGGATTTTATCTTTGGTTCTGCAACATCTGCCTATCAGGTGTGTATGCGTGTAAACCAATCATCGCGTCCATGCACATAAACTTTTACGTTATAGCTCAAAACAGGAAAAATAAATATGCATGCAACTTAGTTGTGATTTGGTTGATTTATTTTGTTTGCAATGTAATTTAGGTTGAAGGTGCTTGGGCCACAGGTGGTAAAGGCCAGAGCAACTGGGATGTCTTCACAATGAAAACACCTGGTCTCTTCTTTCTCCAATCATCATACATACATACATACATACATATATATATATATACTTTTTATACACTCATAAATTTTTTTTTTGTTACATGTCAATCTCTGAGCGTGTTTTTTGAGTTGCAGGTAAAATTGAGGGTGGAACTAATGGTTGTGTTGCTATTGATCAATATAATATGTGGAAGGTAATTCAGTAATTTCAATGTTATTGCATCATTTTAAATTAACGTAGAAAACAATTCCTAGGTAAAGAAATAACATTTATTCATTTTTCATAATGTTACAGGAAGACGTGGCTTTGTTGAAGAAACTGGGCGTTGACTCTTATAGATTTTCAATTGCATGGACAAGAGTATTGCCAGGTATATATATACATATATAAGAGAACGTGAAGAAAATGACTTAATTCATGCGACGTTTGTGAAAAAGAAAATTTGGTGAAGTTTCATCTAATTTTTTTTTTTCTTTATTTGTACTTTAGGGGGAAGATTATCAGCTGGCTTAAGCAAAGAAGGAATTAAGTATTATAATGATCTTATAGACTTACTCATTGTTGAAGGTTAACTCCACTACAATTTTCCTTTTTAACAATTATTGTTCGCTTCTTTTTAAAACATTTTATAAAGATAAAAATCTTACCTCTTGAATTCTTAAATCTACTTTTCCTTAGGCATTGAACCGTGCGCAACTATCTTCCACTGGGATGTCCCCCAATGTTTAGAAAATGAGTATGGTGGCTTCTTAAGCCCTCGAATTGTGTAAGTAACAAAATCTTACATAATAATTAAGGCACCTTTGGATCTCAAAACTAAAAGCCCCTAAAGTATATTACTAGAAAAACATTGTTAATCATATATATATATATATATGTACATATTAATGATTTTTTTTTATCATTAACAGGAAAGATTACTGTGAGTTTGCCGAGCTTTGCTTTTGGGAATTTGGTGATCGGGTAAAATATTGGATTACACTTAATGAACCATGGTCCTTTGCTGTTCAAGGATATGCATTGGGTACTTTTCCACCTGGTCGTGGTCCAACTTCAACAGAGCCCGTAAAGGCTATCCCTCGTCATAGATGTAAACTTGATGCTCCAACTAGTTGCTCCAATGGAAATCCAGGAACAGAACCATATACTGTGGGACACCATTTGATCCTTTCTCATGCAGCAGCAGTCGATATTTACAAGCAAAGATATCAGGTAAAATTTGCCCTACATTATAAATATCATGAAACAAATTTTATATACAATTTGGAGATTCGATATTTGTATAGTTTATACAAACACACATGTGCAGGCACATCAAGGGGGCAAGATAGGAGTAACAAATGTGGCTCAATGGTATGAGCCACTCACTGACACCATAGCCGATAAAGAGGCTGCTTCAAGGGGCCTCGATTTTATGTTGGGCTGGTAAGTGGCTTTGCTCATTTTATCTTTTCACAGGAAACCTTAGAATTAATTGTTCACTAGATGATGTTACTTCTTCTTCTTCTTCATCTTCTTCCTCTTCCTCTTCTTCGTTCTCCTCCTCCTCCTTCTCCTTCTTCTCTTCTTCTTCTTCTTCCTCTTCTTCGTTCTCCTCCTCCTCCTCCTTCTTCTCATGCTTTTCCAGTGTACAACTTTTACTCGTTTATGCTTTCTACTTTCAATATTTATTGGCCTTTCTAAGATTTCTAAAGAATAAATTGTATTGTCAAATTTATATTTTTGTTTGAATACAAATGCAAGCATCTTCTCTTTTATTTTGTTTTGGTGCTTATATATTATCTAAAAGTTGTCTCGAGTCTCAATATCCTTTTCCTCCCTCATTTTTCAGGTTTGTCGCACCAGTAGTAACTGGTGACTACCCACCAGTTATGAGAAAACTAGTTGGAGACCGTCTTCCCCAATTTACACAAGAACAAGCTGAGTTGGTGAAAGGGTCTTATGATTTTCTAGGCATAAATTATTACACTAGTAATTATGCTAGCAATTCACTTAGTGAACCTGGTACATCGCCAAGTTATTCAAATGATCAAGATATCGCAGTATCGAGTAAGTATATGGACCTTGTTCTTGTATAGATATAAATTAAGCTTCATTAACACATGATGCTCACTCTCTCAATCATTTGTAGGTGAGCGTGATGGGATACCTATTGGTCCAAAGGTGTGCCTCTTAACTTTGTCTTATCTTAGAAAGAACACAGAAGATAGATTGAATTATCCCAATCTATTGGTAGTGGGCAATCGTGTCATAATTGCAACTAAATTGAATTACTATGCTTTTATTCCGAATCTTATTGAATATTATCATTTCTTATGCCAGGGCGGTTCGGATTGGTTGTACATTGTTCCGTATGGGATTTACAAGCTGTTGATTCATGTAAAGGAAACATATAATAATCCTATCATTTACATTACTGAGAACGGTAAATTCATAGCATTTTAATTAGTCATTCTTCTTTAGTAAGATATAAGAAACGTTTGGTAATAACCCTGTTTAATGTGATTCAATGGATGACTTAATTTGTATAGGGGTGGATGAAGTAAACAATACGGCCCTAACATTTTCAGAAGCTCGATTAGATGAGACGAGGATTAAATATCACCAAGACCATCTCTTTTACATTAAGAAAGCGATGGAGTAAGTCACCATTCATATAATTATGTATCTTATCTCCAAGAAAATTTTAAATTATGAAGTTATTTGACTATTTTATTACAAAACTTCATTGTTCATGACTTTTCTTTCATTTACAGTGAAGGCGTAGATGTGAAGGCTTACTACGTATGGTCAATGTTCGACAATTTTGAGTGGGGTGCAGGATACAGTGTTAGATTTGGCCTTTTTTATGTAGATTTCGTGAATGGCTGTTTCACAAGATTTCCCAAAGCCTCTGCTATATGGTTGATGAATTTCCTGAACAAAAAGCGAATTACATTAAAGCGGCAAGCTCAAGAAAATGGAGAAGAATATGGCTCGGTGAAAAGGCTAAGAAGCACTTGAATGTAAAATTAATTTGGTCATATTACTTTGTAAAATTTGTCTGGTCCTGTTTCATTTGAATGCGCCATGCATGCATTTACGTTCATTTTTTCCTCTTGTTGAGGCATTTATGTTGCAACTATCAGTTTTTTATATTTAATTAACGGAATTCTATCGTCTTTTTCTATTTTTTTTTAAATTTTTGAAGAACCACAATATTCATGTGTTATTTATGAATACACGCAAAAATAAGAAGAAAACTAAAAATTTTGATCAACGCCGTTACCGAAGAAAGGGATAAAAATAAATTTTATACTAACACAATTAGTAGATGAAGAAAAATAAAATTTTCTTTTCATATTTCGCATGCCATTGTATTCTCATTATTCATCGTGAAGATTCTTAACCTATGATTACTTTCATAGCCACTTTCCCGTGTTGACTGTTCAATGGAATGAATTACAGCATCGGATCTGTAATATTCAGTGACTCCCACCAAACAAAAGAAAAGGAAAATTTTGAGCCAGTTTGCACGTCAATTTTGGATATCAACTCTCGAATCTTAGGAAAAGTTCGTGATATTGTCTTGAAATATTCAGTGCGTACTTTTTAATACACCTTTCAATAACAAAATTGCTTAACGATTGCAATAATGAGTAAAAAATTGTTGTACAAAATCAATGTAATAAATCTAAACGTTCCAGTTACGTCTTTTGGTTTATTATCACACTATATCTCTAATGTTCGAGTAGGATCTTGATATCGTTTTGAAAAACTCAATTAACTATACAAAACATATTTAATAATGAAAAATCGTTAGACGGAGGATTTAAAATATCTATCAAAAGATGGCTACTTAAAATGGATTTAGTAATTTTATTTTAGGTTAATGTATTAATGTGTTAAATATATAAATTTATGGGCAAGGCTTGTTGACCTATGGCTACTTTATCTTTAATACTTTGATCATAACAAATAAGTTAATCTTGTTTATAACAATTGAAATTAAGTGATTATAATTTTAAAAGCATTCAATGTTGAATTGATCGATCGTGAACAAAATGATTGTTATCAAGACTTTCACATTACGAATCGAATTTACAATGAAGGTCAACATTGAAGTCGAGCATTCAAATCAAATCATTCGAAACAAGAGTTTAAAAGTCAAACGTCAAGAAATATCATAGACTAGATGCTCTTTTTCATTTGTAAAGTATAAATGTTTCAATCTTTAGCAATAAATGATAAAATCTCTAAAAATAATTTTGTGCATAAAAAGATATTTTCAAAAATACTCGCATAAAATATTTTTTGATCAAAGGGAAGATTTTCAAATCAATATTTAAACTTAGATCATATCATACACATGTCATTTACCTTGAAAAATAGGTTGAAAAAGCCTCTCATGAGCCTACATTTTTCAAATTATTCAAATCGATACGATCGAAAGAAAATGAGTGAAGCGGACATCCGGTTTCACCATGTGGATGTCCGGTTCGTTCAATGATGGAATTTTTTGACTTTTGATTTTTTACGCACAACAGTTATTTTGTATGCCTGGACACGATTGCGAATGTCCGGATCATTGTTTGTTTGCATAGATTATTTTGCTCCTTGAACTTTATAAATACATTGACTTTTTGCATTCAATATAGAATGTTTAAGAGCATTAAAGTGATATATTCTTGTGCAAAACGTTTTGAACTTACATCTTATTTATTTCAACAAATTATTTATTTTGAAAACTTTTGATTGATTGAATCAACTTTTTAAACTCATCTTTTTCATCAAAGTTCTCTCATCAAACACTTGTGTTTCATTCATTACTAATCATTTAAGTGTTAGTATATTTTTGTCTTTATATTTAAAATTTAGATTTACTTGAGCAAATCTGTTTTATCGCGCATTTTTTATTTCTTCAAATATTTACTTTGAAATCTTTGATTGATTGAATCAACTTTTGAAATTATATTTTTATCAAAGTTTTCTTATCAACACTTGCGATATCATTTATTACAAATTCATTGAAATGTTAGCATCTCTTGGTACTTAATTCATTTGTATCATTTATTAAGAGAATGGTTTCAATTCTAAAAATGTTCTTCATATTTGTAGGTCATATTGATGTCTATTGAAAGCTCAATAGGTTAGGTCATATTGAGGTCCTAAAGCTCACAATTGTATAAGGATCGGTGCTCCTTATTTGTAAGTCGCCGGAGATATTGTAAGAATTTAGATTGCACCATAAGTCAGTCATTATAGTGGAAAGGTCTTGCTCGTGATGGAGAATTTTTGTAACGAGGATGTAGATCATCAACCTGGATCGAATATTCATAATTATATCGTTTGCATCTTCTGTTTCCTTTTACTTATCCTTTTTATATTTGTGCATATCATTTAATTCATGTATTGACTCTTAACTTGGTTGAATTTGAATTAATTTTTCAAAAAGGTTTTAATAACCAATTCACCCCCTCTTGGTTATTTATTATTTGGCTATCAAGGCTCACTAGGCCCCATTTTCATCTTTTCACTTCATTAATCTTGTACTATCAAAGTTCTCTGTAGAAAAAATTACTAGCCATCAGTTGATTAATCTTGGTTCTGTCCTAGTATGATTATCTATCTTTTGCACCAGAGCGCAATAGGAATGTCAATTTGATTCATCGGATATGACGACCTTTGGCTCGGCTCAAGGCTCAATAGGACCTAGTTAAAGCTTTGTCAAGCCTTATTTTTTAGCATTGGCTGGAGCTCGAGCCACACAAGTCGGCCCGCGTGGTTGGCCAAAATGGCCCGTGAACATGGGCAAAATCATGTAGCTGCCTACTTGCCCTGTGTAGGTAGTTGCCTGCATGCATGTAGGTAGCTGCGTTAATTCGCTATGGTGTGATTGTGCAGCTGCCTGTGTAAACATGCAGTTGTAATGCTGCAACCTATAGTTGTTTTTTTTTTATTTTGTTAAATTTTTTTTCAAATTTCAGGACTTCAAAAAATAAAAATAAATAAACTTGAGCTGGCTCGGTAAGGTTCGAGCCAAAAGCTCAAGCCGTGCCTTTTTGTTTTTGCTGAGCCACTAAGGCCAAAAAAGCCCAATACATTTTTTGCTCGAGCAGTGACTGAGCCACGACCTTTCGGTTGTGATAGATCTTTCCTCATCATTTGCTCTTCCCCTCATTGGTTCTTCATTCTCTCTTTTTTCTCTTCCTTCTACATGTGAGCTTTTGCTTTACTTGTGCTTACCACTTTGTGTTCGTTATCATCTTCCTCTTTGTCCTTCCAGATTATCTTTTAAAGGCAAAGGGATATTCTTTGAGTACTAGACATATAACTTCATTTTGGTTTTTTTTTTTTGGCTGGCCTACTTGATATATGGTCTTCCTCATAAATAATTTCCATGCTATTATGTGTTGAGGGATCTTATATTACACCAAAAAATATGTCTTTACATGATTCAAGATATGGTGAGAAACAAGTCTTTTTATAAAGGAAATAGGAATTGTAAGTTCCAATTGGTGAGGAACATCACATATGGTAAATGGGGAATATGTTTTTTCTTTTCTTTTTTATCTTTTATAAAGCACAACGCATCCAAGGTAATAGTAATTGAAGTATTGTTCTACAAAAAGTTAGATTTTGGATTTGAATATGATTACTACTATCAGCCAATAAGTAATCAATTTTAGAATTATTAAATATTTTGATTAGTTAAAAATGTTGGTAGTCACTAACTCACTATCCTCGAAGTGATATTTCACTTGGTCATCAAATCATTCAAGTTATTTTCACTTATGCTAGTCTATCCACTTTGGATGGTTGTCCATTACGAAGTAAAATTTCAAGTTAGTTGCCTCGATAAAATAGGAAGTCAACTTCTACTTTTTACTTTGTGTAATTCTTTCATTAGTTGGAAATGTCAACTTCAGCATTTTATTGCACTATCTATTACAAAATCCGAAAACATTGCCACAGTTGAAGCAATAAAGAATCTTTTGTCGCTTACAGGTTTACTTAATGAACTATGTGTGTTATGTGATGATGATGTTGTATATTTGGGTAGTCAATTTGTTATATATTTACTTAAAAATCCCGTATTTCATGAGCGTGCTCAATTTGATGTAGGGTTACATTTTCCTAGAGATATTTGTGACAAGGCTGAGTAAAGCTTGAGAAAGTTTGGTCACAATATAACACTTTATATGTGTACAAAAGTATCCCATGTAAACATTAGAAGTTGTTTATGTCTTCTGAACGTTGATACATGTTGTAAGGTCAGGAACACACAATATTAAATCGAGAAACGGAGATACAATGATCTTCTCAAAAATAAAGTGCAGAAAATTAAAGAACATAAGCGATTTCTTTCGACCTAAGCCTCAGAGGTTCGGCGACTACTTCTAGCGCCTATATCCCCTGTTGAGCATCCAATAGATTGGATTTGTGCTCGATTCTACTATATATCCCAAAACAGCAACAAATGTTACAAAATGTTCAACCAATCACTAAGTACAAAAAAAAAACATTTATCTCTCTATATATAACAGTCGATCCACAAGATTCACAAAGAACCTCTTCAAAACCTTAGAAACAGCAACATGAAAGAACACAAACTTTCTCACAGATATTCACTTAGAATATCACTACACGGAGGCTAACTATTACAGATTAACAATCTCAAATCAATAATAAGAGAAGAAGCAGAAGAGTGAACCAAAACCAGAGAATCCCCTTCAAACGACGTAACCAGAAAGAAAAAAGATGAAACCCTACCAGACGAATGCCAAATGAAAAGGCATATAAGGGTAGAAGTCTCCATAAAATGATCTAATGGTGCATATCAAAACACGTGTAGCAATCTAGTTAAAGGTGCATTTTAATAAAGTTGCAACACCCAAAAACACGATTTCAAATTATGGGAGCACCATTCGAACCGGGTTCAAATCCTACATTCTCCTCCTTGCTACCAGAATTTGGGATATAGTGTATGCCTGAGCATAATCTCAATCACTTTTCATTTGCGCTAAGTACCTGTATATGTATTACAAAGAATCAATAGATAAAAGTTTTAAACCATTTACAAACTTATTCAAAGGAATCATTTTTGTACCCATATCTGATGAATTAAGTTGTGTTGTAACTTTTCAATTCTAAGAATTCCTATTGAAATGATGTCTCTTATAAAATGATATTTAACATCAATATACTTTGTTCTATCATGAAATATAGGATTTTTGCTCAAATGAATAGCACTTTGATTATCAGATAGCAACATAACATGATTATAAGTAAAAACCAAGTTCAGACAATAAACCATTTAACAACATTCCCTCTTTTACATCATCAGTAGCAGCAATATATTTTGCTTCTATTGAAGATAGAGCAACAACTTTTTGAAGTTGTGATTTTCAGCTAACAACTGTATCATAAAAGGTATAAAAATAGGATGAAGTTGATCTCCTATTATCTCTATCCTTAGCAAAATCAGAATCAGTATATCTCTTTAAAGTTACACCATTTTTACTTGATTTAAATAGCAAACCTAAGTTAGATGTGCCTTTAAGATATCTAAATAATCATTTTAAAGCATTCCAATGTTCTTCCCCAGAGTTACTCATAAATCTACTCAATATGCTAATACTAAATGCAACATCAGGTCTAGTACAAATCATCAAATACATAACAAAATCACATAATCATGTTGATTCAAAAATAAAAAATCTCTCTCTTTATTTCTCCAAATCTGCATGTCTAATATCTTTTTAATAGAACCAAGATCCTTCATTTCAAATTCAGACTCCAATTTCAATTTAAGATTTATCATAACTGGCAAGAAACATATCATCCACATAGGGAACTAAATATAGAGAATTTTTACCTCCATCGTCTTTACAGTATAGACAAGTATCATACTAACTTTTTTTAAAACCAAGTTTTAGAACAAATGTATCAAATCTCTTATACCATTGTCTAGGAGCTTGTTTTAAACCATATAAGATATTTTTAATAGACAAACAGTATTTTCAGGATCTCCAATTTCAAAATCAATAGGTTGCTTCATGTAAATAATTTCATCCAAAGCACCATACAAGAAAGCAATTTTAACATCCAATTGATCAAGTTCCCATTTAAATTTATTAACAAGAGCAAGTAAACATCTAACAGTAGTATATTTCACAACATGAGAAAAAATTTCAGTGTAATGAATCCCTTATTTTCCAATGTTTTGATGAGCATATGCAGCACAACCAAACACTTTTAAATGAGAATAATTCACAGAACCAATAAACCAAACAAATTCAGGTACTTCAGAATTTAAAGCTTTAGTAGGGTTTCTATTAACAAGATGTGCAACAGTTTTAATAGCTTCACCCCCAAAACAATTTAGGCAAACCAAAACTCAAAAGCATCCATCTAACTTTGTTCAATATAGTCATTCATTTTTTCAGCTATTCCATTTTGTTGAATAATATAAATGACAATTTTATGCCTTAAAACACCATGTTCTTTACAAAAATTATTGAATTCATGATCACAAAATTTCAAACCATTGTCGGTCCTCAAAATCTTTATCTTGTGATCAATTTGATTTTCAATTTGAGTTTTCAGTCTTTAAAAATAGATAATGTTTCATCTTTATTTTTCAATAAGAAAACTCAAATTTTCCTAGAAAAATCATCAATGATCAGTAAAAAATATTTGAAACTAGATAAAGTGTACACAGCAGCAGGACCCAACAAATCAGCATGTAAATATTCCAATATTTGTTTGGATTTATGAATTCTAGTTGGAAAATATAGTTTGACTTGTTTTTCTATGATACATTGTTCACAAGAACCAAAATCACCAAGATTTAATTTTTCAAAAACGTCTTCTGATTGTAAAGTATTTAAACCCCTTTTTGCCAATGTAGCCAAGTCTATCATGCCATAATTTTGCAAGCGTAAAGTTTTCAGATATTGCAGAAGCAATTAAGCTAAGTAGGGGTTTAGCTTTCAAAAAATAGAGATCATATCTCTTAGGGGTGCTAATGATTAAATTATTTCCTCTAAGAATTTTAATATGTCATTGACCCAAATTTATGTTAAACTCTATATCATCTAACGTACCTAAGGACACCAGGTTCCTCTTCAAGTCTGAAAGATAACTAGTTTCTTTAAAAAATAGAACATTACCATTTTCTAGTAACAATTTTATGGTACATATTCCTCTTACTTAACAAGTAAAGTTATTTTCCATTATAACTTGCCCCACAGCTGTCTTTTAAAACTCAAGAAAACAGTTTTCATTTGGGCACATATGGAAAGAACAAGCCGATTCAAGATCCATTCATCACTTAGTTGTTTTTCCTATATTAATAAGGACCAATCCAGTATTAGACTTAGGTTTATTATATACTAAAGCATTACTCCCATCATCAAACTTCTTCTCTTTTAAATCATTTTTCTTCTTAAAATAATCTTTAGCAAAATGACTCAATTTTCCATAGTAATAACACTTCTTACCTTTAGCCTTATTTTTTGACTTATGCTTATCACTAAATCTTTTTTTATTCTCAATAAAAGACTTAAAATGATCATTTTATTAACCAGAACATTTCCCTTTTACCAATACATTGTCTCCATTTCTTCTTCATAGTATTCCTGAGGGTTACAGAATGTATTTTTAGGGACTGCATATGGAGGAATGGGGTACCCTCTTCGGCCATACATGCTCATGTTTTACAGGATTATACTTCTCATGTTGGCAGTCATTATGGTCATTTCTCTGGTAAGCCTAGCTAGAACTCTATCCACGCCTTTAGACCTACCTCGCCTAAGTTGTGGGAGTCGTTTGCGAGAATTTGGGGCAGCTCGTGTGGGTTTCCCTTCTTCAGGGTATTCCTAAGTCCTTCGGGGTGCACTTTCGTCACCGCTTGAACTCATTTTTCACACACTTTTCTCAATAGGTTTTCCTTTTTTCAAGGATTGAATAAGTATCGGATTTTTTGGTTCTCCAGTGTTCTTTCTTCAAGGACTCTACTTTTTCAAGGGTTGGAATTTTCCTGCCAAAGTATTTCTAACTGGCTTTTTTCCATAAGTACTTTCGTGGTTAAATGTAAGAATTCTCACAGACAGCGCCAATCTCTTGACCTCTAAAAATGAGCGAACAAATGTCGGACCCACTTTCGTCAGACCAAGTACGATTTTAGCTCGTTCCTACCGAAATAACAGCAGTAGAAGAGAGGAAATAGACGCGGGAGGTACTTTGCGGCGAGAGACAACAATGTTAAATAAAAATCATTATTTGTCTATCTTTTAACTCATTTTTCATAAACATTGTGCCATTTAACTTNCACATGCACACACAAAAATAATTTTTTTTTGGTGTCCCTACAATGAAGAGGCCATGTGCAGCCTCTGATTTCCTTAAACACAGAATGCACATAAGCACCAGCAATTGATATATGCATAAAATATTAAAACCAATATATCAAATTTCTTATAACTTTTATCATTTATAAGCAAAATATTATGACTCGTCTATTTTCCATGTGCCATCTAAACAAATTGCATACCATTTCAGATGTGAATACTACATAATAGGTTTAATTGATGTTTCGCATGCAAATAAAAATAATATAAAAATACATAGATTAATGAAATTCGTCTTAAGATTGTTGGATAAATTAGTGCATGAATTATATTCCGTTAATAAAAATTACACACATGCAAATACTAGAGTAATGACTTACTGAATCATAGTACATGCATAATAATGAACAAATTATTACTTAGCAAAATGTAGAATATGTAGAAATCGAAGGAGATAAAATGAACCGAGGTATGCGAATGCAAATCTCCTTAAGACGGATTTCGCACTCTGTACTAGTGCTAACATGATTAAATAAACATTCGTCTTCCAAGATACAACGTTATTAATTTTGTCGGGCGAGCCAACACTTGACTATACTCTTCTAGAATTGAAGATGTCGAATAGTAAATCGAACACGAAACTCAAAATAATATAGAAATTATTTTGACAGAATTCGAAAAAAATAAGAATTTGAAATCAATTATTAGGAATTGATTTTGAATGAAGAAAATGGAATTAGGAGGGTCATATTTATAGATTTTCATATGTCTCTTCCTAACGGTCACATCTTTTGACAAAATTAATTACAACCATTAGATCATATATTTTCAAGATTGCTGGTCTAGATTACACATTTATATCAAACGTAATGACTCTTCATTATATACCTTTTGTACTTGAAAGTCGTATCCAATCGACGCACCTGTTGGAGACTTTTGCAATTCACACAATTAAATTCTAATATTACCCTAAAATTCCAACAAGTTTAGAAAGAGCAAGTGGATAAGCTGGACAACTTAGAGAAAATAATTGAACAAGAGAAGGCAACAACTCCACCAGCTAAAATTATCCTTCCGATAAAACATACATGTCATCCGAACCATTTTCACATACGTTGAAGCCAAAGAACAAAAATGAAGTTCAAAATATAAACAGTTCTTGGATCATCTAAGGAAGCTTTATATCAATTTACCTTTCTAGGAGGCTCTCACTCAGATGCCCAATTAAAAAAATTTTATGAGACAATTGCTGCTTATAAGAAGAAGTTGGCCGAATGATCTACTATGAAACTTACGAAAAATGTCAATATAATAGTGGAAAAGCAGCTACCGGATAAAAGGAAATATCCAGGAAGTTTTACCATTTCAATAATCATTGGTGGTCTCAAGATTGACAGGCATTTGTATCAACTTAATGTCTCTTTTCATTTTCAGGTGTTTAGGATTTGGTGAAGCAAAATGGTTAAATATTATTCTTCAATTTGCAGGTGATTGACGAGTATGTTTTTACTCAAGAGTTTTATTAAATTTTAATTTAATTGTTGACTAAATAATATCAGTATAGAACGTTTTTTCTATGTTCGTTAGTGTTGTTTTAAAGGTATGAGTGGTGGAGTAAAAATGGTGCTAAAGTGAACAAACAGCCAAAAATCAAGGAAAAGAATCAGCAAAATGGCACATATACAACAAGTCAATGCCCAAGCGCTAGAATCCAAGCGCCCAGACACTGTGAGGAATAGCAAAAACATGATTGTGAACGAAGATGTAGTGCTTAGGTGCTACACTCATAGCGCCTAGGCGTTACACAGAATTGCATTGCGTCGCCAATTTTAAGGGTTACAATGTTTTGGCCCATTTTAAAGCCCATAAAAACCCTATATTCAACACAAACGTGGGGAAGAGTATAAATAGAAAAAAGAATGAGGCACTTTTTTTAGTTCCAGAAATTGAGAAAAAAATTAAATACAACTAGAGCTTGAAGATCGTAATTGAAGGAAGAAAAATATCAAGAAATTCAAATTTTGAAATATTGATTGAAAGAGGAAGAAGATCTTGGTGCACGATTAATTTATTTTTCTACGTCGTTATTAAAAACCAGGTAATATATTCAATAACAACTTCTTGTTTTTCTTCTTACATCATTATGGGTAGCTAAATTTTACATTATGGAGAATAATGTAATTTATTTGAACCCCTTATTTTCTTTTATTTAAGATTCTTGTTATTTTATCATACATGTGTTGATTTTTCTATGGCTTTAATGTGTTGAATTACTTTATCACTAATTTGATGATTTTGTGAATCTATTACGAATCGAGAGTTGAGTTTTAGATTTAGATCATATAGTATAATCTAGTATATTAGTATAACGTGTAGAGATACCTATATTAAATATTGCGATCATTATATGAATTTTTAGAACTAATATTTCGTTTAGCTGAGATAGATTCGCATAGAGAGATGGAATTGAACTAGTTAAATAGGCTCAATGAGAACTCGAGATGGGTAAATTAAATACCATAGAAGAATTAGATCGAACACTACATTAGACTCTTGAATCTTGAATTAAGATTTAAAGGTGATCAATAGGTGAAATTGTTCAGCCCTAATATCCATCCATTACTTGAATTCTCAATCAATCTTTGTGTGCATTTTAATAAATTTCAACTGTTTAAATAAAAAATTCATAATAACGTATAATTCTTTTTTTTTATTTCATCAAATAGGTGTTAGAAAAATTTGATTAAGTTCTAAAGTATAGTTCTCGTGGGATTGATAATCCAGACTCAAATATCCACTATATTATTTATTACAATATCGTACACTTGCGATAGAAAAATGCAACAAGTTTTTGGAGTCATTGCGGGGGACTATTTACTTTATTCTTTATTTATTTTATATTTAAATTTTTTTTATTTTTTATTATTTTTTATTAACAGATAAAAGTTGTTCATTGTATGCTCCGTACCCAAGGTTATCATCTTTAACCATTTGATTCAAAGATAGAACATACTTTCAAACAAAGACGCAAAGAACACAAACAAAAACAATAACATCAAATGGTTGACGATCAAAATATCAATATTCCTATACAGCCAATTAGACAAGTTACCAAGAGAGTAGCGGCACCACTGGGTCAGCAATATGACCGAGTGGAAATAAATGAAGGGGACTTGCTAGTTTAAATGTTCTTGACTCCCATAGCAGCACCTGCATGCTCTAGTCTAAATTTTGGGATGAACAACTTTCAGATAAAGACAGATTGGATGAACTTGACGAGCAACACTCTCCAATTTTATAGCCTAGCTTATGAAAATCTGAACACATATCTCCAGATTCTTCAAAAATTGCCAGAATTTTCATGCTCCAGGGGTTAATGAAGACGCTATCAAGCTGAGATCATTTTCCTATATATATTGCTAGATACTATTTGGAATGGTTAGATGCTGAATCTCATGTGAGCATTACTACATGGGAGAAACTCACGAGAAAATTCTGCAACAAATGTTTTCCACCTGCAAAAGTAGCAAAAATCAGATTGGCAAAAAGATGGGGTAAGCTATCACGAAGCATGAAATAGATTCAAGGAATTAATCAGAAAGTGTCCAAATCATGAGATCACCATAGGTAATCAAGTGTAATACTTCTACACAGACTTTCACCACTGTAAAAATCTTAGGCGGATTCCTCTGCTAGTAGATTGATCATAAGAAAATCAGCATAATAATGCATGGAATTGTTTGAGTTAATTGCCACGATACATTCAATATTTTCATCAGAAAGAATGGTACCATAAAAAGTGGCTGAAATTTATGAACTAGACAGCACAACAACTACCAACGTAGATAGTTATTGGTCAAAGCATCAACACAATGAGCACATGCAGTGATAATCAGTCCAGTATGTGAAAATTGTGGAGTCAATCATCTCATAGAAAATTCCTTGTCTATTTGTTTTTCTGCATGATAAGTGTATTTCATTCAAAATGATTCGCGCAATTTCAACCCATAGGGACAAACATATAACCGGGTTGGAGATAACACCCAAAATTTAGATGGTTAGATAATCAGCAAGGGAATGGTTCAAATAATACCCAGCAAGAGAAAAAACCAATTTTGGAGAATATGTTTAATCAATATATACAAAAGATAGATGAGGTATTCCAGCAAATTGACACAAATTTTCAAAATTAGCAAACATCTATCAAAAACCTAGAGACAAAATTTAGGTAGACAGCTCAACGGCTTACAAAACGCCTACAAGGGACAATGATGGGATATATGATGATAAATCCAAAGGAGCAAGTACAAGCTATTACAACTAGAAATGGAGTACAGCTTTCAGAAATACATATAACGAGACAGACAGANAGCAAGTACAAGCTATTACAACTAGAAATGGAGTACAGCTGTCAGAAATACATATAAAGCGACCGACAGAAAAGACAATGAGGTAGAATTTGAAGATGCTGATAAAGAAGAAAAAATTGCACCAATTGCAAAAGAAGAGGAAGAAAGACAAGAAACATCTACAGTTAGAGCACTAAGTCCCATCAAAGCTTGTGTGCCACCAATTTCCTTTCCTCAACGATTGTAGAAAAAGAAGTTAGATAAGCAGTTTGTGAAGATTTTCAAGAAATTACACATAAATATTCCTTTCGTACATGCAATTGCACAAATGTCCAGTTATTCCAAATTTTTGAAGAAAATGCTTTCCAACAATAAGAAGCTGGAAGAACATAAGACTATCTACCTGAAAGAGTAATGTAGTGTAATTTTCCTAAAGATACTACATCCTAAGCTAAAAGACCTATGAGTTTTACTATACCTTGCATATGGGATTTAGGTCCCAATGTTAATTTAATGCCACTATCTGTTTACATGTCTCTTGAATTAGGAGAAGCAAAACCTACAATAATTTCTTTGTAACTAGCTGACAGATCCATCAAAAGACGTGCTAATCAAGGTTGATAAATTCATCTTCCCGACGGATTTCATCATCTTAGACATAGAAGCTGATTCAATATCCATCAAATTTTTGGAAGACCGTTCTTGGACACTGGAATTATTGATGTGTATGATGGAAATATGATTATTTAGGTGGACAATGAACATGTTATATTCAATGTATTTTTGGGAGACCCTGTTATACTTCCAGTATTAATTCATAATGCTACGACAAAGGAAAATGAGGAGAAAAAGTTATTGGAAGTACTAAAGAAGCATAAAACTGCAATTGGATGGACCATAGCTAGCAATAGAGGAATCAGTCTCACTCTTTGTATGCACAAAATTTTAATGGAGGATGAGTCAAAACCCTCAGTTGATGGTTAGCACAGATTAAATCCAACTTTAAAGGAAGTAGTGAGAAAGGAATGTTGAAATGGTTAGATGCATGGATTATCTATCCTATATCAGATATTTCTTGGGTGAGTCTAGTACATTTGGCGCCTACGAAGGCTGAAATTACAGTGGAGAAGAACAAGAACAATGAGCTGATACCAACATAGTTAGTAACGGGGTAGAGGATGTGTCTAGATTACAAGAAGCTGAATAATGACACAGGAAAAGATCACTTCCCATTATACTTCATTGATCAGATGTTGGAAAGGAGAGCAGGTCACTCTCATTACTGGTTTCTAGATAGATATTTTGGATACAATCAAATAGTTATTGCTCTAGAAGATCAAAAGAAAATAGCCTTTACATGTCCCTATGGAAATTTTGTCTTTAGGAGAATGTCTTTTGACCTATGCAACGCACCTACAACGTTTCAGCAATGCATGATGGTTATATTCTCTGACATGGTGGAAAAGCATATATCAATGTATTCATGGATGACTTTTCTGTATTTGGAGATTCCTTTGATGATTGCTTGGAACATTTATCTTTTGTGTTACAAAAGTATGAATAAAAGAATCTAATGCTTAATTGGGAGAAGTGACATTTTATGGTGAATGAAGGAATACTGTTGGGGCATAGGATCTCTCACAGGGTATTGAGGTTGACAAAATAAAGGTATGCCTACATCAGTTAGAAGAATCAGAAGCTTTTTAAGACATGCTGGGTTTTACAGAAGGTACATTCAAGACTTTTCTAAGATTACAAAACCTCTGTGCAATCTACTGGAGAAGGATGTGTCTTTTAAATTTTCAGATTAGTGTTTACAGGGCTTTAACACTTTGAAATAAAAGTTAACATCTCCACCTATTATAGTGGCTTCAGATTGGGAATTATCATTCGAACTCATGTGTGATGTCAGTGATTTCGCAGTGGGAGCNTACCTTTCGAACTCATGTGTGATGCCAGTGATTTCGCAGTGGGAGCAGTGCTAGGTCAACGAAAGGGAAGGACCTTGCATGTCATCTACTATGCCAGCAAAACGTTGACAGATGCTCAATTCAACTATGCAACGACTGAAAAGAAAATGCTAGCAGTAGCATTTGCCTGCGACAAATTTCGTTCTTATCTGATTAGTTCAAAGGTGAGTCTACATAGACCATGTAATTTTGAAATATTTATTCGAGAAAAATGACGCTAAACACAAGATGATTCGATAGGTTCTGTTATTGTAAGAATTTGATATTGAAATTCGTGATAAAAAAGGAACAGAAAACCACGCAGAGGATCACTTATCGAGGCTAGAACAGTCGAATGATTCAGATGAGGTGGATATAATGAGATATTTCCAGACGAACAATTATTGTATGTGGAAAAGGCTCCTTGGTATGCAGACATTGTTAACTACTTAGCGAATGGGTATGTGGATCCAGACATCACCTATTGGTAGAAGAAGAAGCTTCTCCAGGTAGTGAAATTCTATTATTGGGATGACAATTTATATAGAAGAGGGAAAGACTAAATAATCAGAAGATGTGTGCTAGATGATGAGGTGAAACTCGTCCTATCATGGGTCATGCTTCAGCTTATGGCAGACACTTTGGCTCCACTAAAATAGCTGTGAAGGTGCTTTAACGCGGGTTCTTTTGGCCAACATTATTTAAGGACTGCCCGAGTTTCTGCAAATCATGTGATAATTGTCAAAGGACAAGTAACGTATCAACCCTTCACGAAATGCCACTAAATAATATTTTGGAGGTGGAAATATTAGATGTATGGAGAGTTGATTTTATGGGACCTTTTTCGTCATCTTATAATGATCAATATATCTTAGTGGTAGTGGACTATGTCTCCAAATGGGTGGAAGCCAAGGCATTGCCCACCAATGATGCAAGGGTGGTGGTAGATTTTATAAGGAAACATATTTTTAACCTCTATGGATCACCAAAAGCCATCATAAATAATGGTGGAACTCATTTCCGCAACCGATTATTCATGGCTGTTCTTCATAAGTATGGGGTACAACATCGCATCACCATGCTTTATCACCCTCAAATGAGTGGACATGTTGAAACTTCTAACAGATAACTGAAAAAAATTCTAGAAATTCGGTGAATGCATTTCGAAAAGATTGGTCCAAGAAATTGGACGATCCAATGTGGGCTTATAGCACTGCGTACAAGATGTAGATTGGGATGTTGTCATACTGAATAATGTTTGGAAAACCCTATCACTTACCATGCTAGGCATTGAAGAAATTGAACACGGACTTAGAGAAGACTGGGAAAACACGAATGCTACAACTGCATGAATTGGAATAATTCAGAAGAGAATCCTATGAAAATACATCAATCTATAAAGAAAGGACAAAAGGCAGTGGTATGACTAGAACATTAGACAACAAATTTTCAGGATGGAAGATCAAGTGCTCTTATACAACTCTAGATTTAAACTATTTCTAGAAAAATTTAAATCAAGATGATCGGGGCCTTTCACGATATTTCAAGTATTTCCTTTTGGTAAAGTTGGGTTACACCACCCAACCAAGGGAAATTTCAAGGTTAAAGGTCTACATAGAGAATTTTCCCACTGCTAAGGAAAGCCTTGAACTAGCTATTCCAGAATAATCGCAGCGCAAAATCTAGCTAAATGAATTAGTTAAATAAGCTCAATGAAAACTCGAGATCTTGAATTAAGATTTAAAGGTGATCTAGATGAAATTGTTCGGTCCTAATATCCATCCATTATTTGAATTCTCATTCAATCTTTGTGTGCATTTTAATTAATTTCAACTGTTTAAATAAAAAATTCACAGCAACATTGCTTTCATCAAATAGGTATTAGAAAAACCTGATTAAGTTCTAAAGTATAGTTCTCGTGGGAACGATAATCCAAACTCAAAGATTAACCATGTTACTTGTTACGATATCGTACACTTACGATAGAAAAAATGCAACGGTGATATGATTGAAAGCCATAGAAGTGATAGAAGATGTTTAGACACACTTGCCTCCTTAGTAGACTTCTGGAAATGTTTAGACACACTTGCCTCCTTAGTAGGCAACAAACTAAGCTAAGAACTTAAAAAAATTTAAGAAAAGCTTTTCAAGAGATTTTAGGGAGTTAAGCCAGTAGTCCAAGTGAAAGATAGATGTGTTTCCAATATAGAGGAAGTGTCTAAATGTGAGCACATGGAAAATGTTGATAGGATTGATAAATGTAAACTTGTGGTTGAAGTTGAAGAAGATGACATCTCTACGGTGAAGGTTGAATTTATTAAATTCAAGAAAGAAGACAAGCTCCATGAGGTTGATGATAGAAAGATTATTAGAGACTGACTACTTCAATGATCTAGAAATCGCTTTAGATTATACTGGAGCAACCTAAAGCAAAAATTCCAACGAATGACTATACGACGTGCCTAGTGAGAGGAAACTGATTTGCATTTTGAATTTGTAGTATGGTTATTTTCTTTATTTGATTGAATTTATCTAGTATATCATTGTCCTAAAAATAATTGATTCACGACTATTTTGTAGGATACCCATCAGGTGACAGGGAATGTGGAAGCACTTTAAGTTTGGGGATGAAACGATATTGCACAAATCAATTCTTGGAGGCATGCCACAAGAATGTATCATCATATGGAATGTAAGCACTGTCGTCCTTCCTTAAGCTTATTTTTGTACTTAGATTGGGACAACGTAGCTTTAAATTTGGGGAAGAGTTAACTCTGTAAGTAAACTGCATGCTTGTTTCATTGTTTTTCATTTTATAGAAAGTTCTAAAAACTTGAAAATTTTCGAAAAATTCAAAAAGATTGAAATTTGAAAAATTCAAATTATATGCATGCATGTTACTTAGCTAGATATCATTACAACTAATGATGATATTATGTTTGAAATTGCGTTGATTTGTGACTTGTAACCATATAGTGCTACTTGTGCTTATTTTTCATATAATGCTTATCTGTGGATTATATGTGTAGAGTGATTTTGGCTAATAAGCGAAAACTAAGTATTAACTATATGATAGGAATTTGATCAATTACTTTTTCTAAAAAGGCGTTGCACTAATCATTGCTAATATCATATACAATACTTGTCAAAACAAATTCAACTAATTGGTATCCAACTTCAAGATCGTTGACTTCCTCTATTATTGATTATTCATAACCATACAATATTCAAATCAATTTATACCCCAAAATCAGTAAATTTTCTATATTTAACAGTGAAAGGAACTGTAAATCTTTGATCTAGTTAATATCGTGGACAATGGAATAGTATAACACTAGATTAGGAATTCAAGAGCGCGTTTATAAAGGTGGAATTTTCTTAGGTCTATAGAGATGTTTCGGAGGTTAGAGATGGTGATCTTGTTTCCTTCTTTGATTCGATTATGTAAAATATTGGCGGCGTTCGTCTTGGTGACTCTGAGTCTGAAAATTCAGCTCTTTAAATCATTTTTCTACCCTTCTTCTAGGTTATAATCGTGGACACTGGTGGAAGGTTCTGAATTTGAGGTGGCCATAATGCATGTGAGAGAGATGATGTTGAACAAAGACTCATGGACACTTGTGAAAAGATGAACACGTTAAGAAGAAGCATCGATTTTGGACTTGGGAAAGAATGAGAATTTTTGTTTTGTTTTTTCTGTTTTGTTTTGAGGGTATTTTTTATAGTTGATGTTAGTTTTCTAATTATATTGGTAAGTCGGTAGACAAACTAATTGCATTAAAAGAGTTGTAAAAGTCAGGGAAATTGATTGGTAGTTGTTTAGTTGGATAGGAAGTCTTGGGTTCAAATATAGAATAAGGAGAAAAAGTCACAAGAATTACGTTAGATTGTCGCCAAGCTAATGCTCGAGTATCCAAAACAAAATCATTATCGCATGCCTATCGTGTGACTATCGCTTGAGCGACATTGTTTTCTGTGAAATTCTAGTTTGCAATTTTCAAAAGTTCTATATATCATATATTATCCAAACACCTCCTATTATATATACCCAATGTCCATTACGTTTTTTGTAGGTGGTTGATCATTATAATACATTCTCATAACATCATTCCAAGATCCAAGAACACATCCAAGCATTGAGATTAATTCTTTAATTCTTGAGATCTATCAACCACAGGTTTTGGAGAAAACATTAAAACATCATATCGAAACACCTACTTCCTAAGTGCTTGTTTGTCTCCCATTTTGGGAGAAGTAAAAGAGTTTTGAATAGTATTTTTTGGAGAATGTGTGATTGAAAAGTAAAGTAATTTTATTGAGTGAATATGTGTTGGAGATTGTTTACTGTAACAAACAATGTTTGATAAAATGGATAGGATGTGTGGTTGAAAAGTAAAGTAATTTTATTGATTTGTGTGTAAAATATTTTATTAAGTGAATATGTGATGGAGATTATTTACTGTAGCAAACAGTGTTTGATAAAATGGATGACAAACAGAGGCTAAATAGCTTTTAGAAGCTTTGGAGATTCAGGAAGGTGGACCAAGAGCCCAATAATATTTCAAGAGCGAGGAGTTCTTAGTTGATCCATAGGAAAATAGACAATTCCAAAAGATCGAAATCTGGTGTGGGGAAGCACTATCCAACAAGTCTCGGAAATTGCAGAAATTAGGTCAACGAGTCTAATGAGAATTCTAGATTGAATCTTATTATAAGTTCCTATGTCTATAGTGGATACTACTGACTTGTACCCAAAGTTTTGTTTTATCCAATTAGGGGTTTTCTCCGTTAGGGATAGCAACGGGGCGGGGGGCTAAGCAATTCCCTGCCCCGTCCCTGCCCCGTTACCCATTTATGGCGGGGGCGGGGGCGCTGCCCCATTTATTATCCCTTTTTTTTTAATTCAGCTTTTAATAAAGGTATTTAATTAAAAATAAATGGGGGCGGGGTAGGGCGGGGCGCACATTACCCGTCCCCGCCCGTAACCCGCCCCAGGTTGAAATTCCCCGCCCCATCCTTGCCCCGATACCCGATTAAGCTAGTTAGCCCCACCCCGGCCCCGCAGGTATCGAGTTTGTCGGGTTTTTTTGCCATCCTGTTCTCTGTCATCAATTCTTTGTGTTATTTACATTATTGATTTCATACAAATCGAAAATTTAACATCGGGTAGTTAATTCATGTGAACATGATTTAGATTAATTAATTATTGTGACTTGTTGCAATATTAATTGTCAATATTTTTAATTCC
Organism: Fraxinus quadrangulata; assembly: GCA_903798255.1. Taxonomy (NCBI): domain Eukaryota; kingdom Viridiplantae; phylum Streptophyta; class Magnoliopsida; order Lamiales; family Oleaceae; genus Fraxinus; species Fraxinus quadrangulata. The sequence continues at coordinate 1,154 of CAIGRB010006549.1, read as the reverse complement.
GCATTTAAACATATTCACCTCCTCCACATGTTGTTAGGCGCGTAACTTTCCGTTAATACTTTTCAAATAAAAGAATTATTTTAATTATAATAATCTGGTCAAAGGCTATATTCACAAATAACATTACAAGAGAGGATATCTCACCCAATTCCTACAATATAATTTTATACTGCACAATGCCTTTATATTGTACAATCGCGTTTGAATTTGAACCGAATTTCTAACTTTGAAGAGGTTGAAAAAAAAAAACCCCCCATTAAAATTAATTCAACTTGATTTGGTCAATCACACATAATTCAGCCTATGTTTAATTGAAAACCAAAATCATAGCAAATGCTGAGTTGGCCATTTATAAAAAGTCAAATAATTTCGTAACGTAGCAAACATATAGAAGGCTTAGTTTGACTTCACATTCAAACAGAGTTGTCTGAGAATAAAATAATTAATTTTTATTCTCCTATATCAATAATCTTTTATGGGACGTCTCAATCCAATCTATTCAGACTGTGACTTAGTTTTTAAAATTAATTAGGCGACAGAATCTAAAATTAATTAAGGTTCATTAAAAATGAAAACCTTATCCAGCTGCTCTATTACTAGGTAGGATGACTTTAATGATGTTCTGCGAGTCTCTTGGTTCTCATTAGATATATCTAGCTACCGGACAATATAAAATTTGGACAAGTTGACAAATATTAATTATATATATGTTTAGAAAATCTACTAAATATTAATTTTATTTTTTTAAAGTGCACCGAACATATGATGATAAAGAATATAACTATTAGTTTATTTAGCTTTTAGTTTGTACTCCCGATTAATTTTAATTTTATTGCACTATTAGTTGGACAACAGCCGAAGTCCTTTTTCTAATTCTGTGTTAACTTAATTTTCTTAGTTTTTATATACCTTACTAATAAAACACACCATCAAAACTGAGGTCCTGCGCATTACATTTGTGGAATTTTCAAAATTTTCAAATATATATAGGATTCTAATTCAAAATATTAATTCAGCCCACTGATTTACAAGTGGACACCATAAAATTACAAGTCATAAAATCTTAAAAATGGAAAGTCAATAATTGGGTGGTGGGTGGCTGGAACAAAAGTTTGGACTTTCTAAACGTGTGTGTTGGGCGCAGTCAGCCATTG
>CAIGRB010006541.1:13264-23273 GCA_903798255.1 Fraxinus quadrangulata | reverse complement strand
GTCCAAAGTGGACAATATCATACCAATGTGGAGATATATGGTGTCCATAGTCCTTATAAACCCATGATCCTCCCCACTTCTAACCAATGTGGGGCTTTGGTCGTATACCCAACATGTTGCGTTGACGTAAAATTCCCATTCTTGTTGTACATTCATTCAAAACGAAATATAATATATAAGATACAAAAACAAATGCTAATGGTTGGGACATATGTATCTTTAACAGATTCATTTACTAAGTTATGAATGAAAGACGAATCGATTCCCACTACATGTAACAACACGTGACATTAAAAACTGAACATACTTGAGAGTTTGAGAAATAAAATGAATAAATATTGAGATAAGCAACAAATTAACATATTAGCAATTTCCGGTATATTACAGACCACACACACACACACAAACATATATATATAGTACACACTATCTTGAATGGTTCAGTGTGATCTGAGCTAGAAAATAGAAGACATCATTTTTAATGCCAACTCGATTTTATGAAATTATGGCGTGATTTAGCCTCATGTGTGATGTTACTATTTTTTAATACATTGAAATATAGAAACCATTATATAGCATAGCAGTACGCAATAAAAAAGATTACATGTAATTTTAGTGTACAATATCATAATCATTGGACGTGGAACTAATATATATTTCAATGGAAATATTCTCGATTATAAGTGAATGAACGATTTTTAAATACAACCACATTATTACTAAAAACAACTAGTATATAGTCATATTACATTTCACTTCACCATGTCCGTCGAGGGATTAAAGCATCTACGTGATCATAGTAACATGTACAAGATTTTATCTCATTTTGTTCTTTAATATCTTCCAACTTCTAACTTAGAAAAACAAATGAACGAACAAAAAAAAAAAAAGGATAGAAGGATTATGCTCCTCACGCTGTGCCCCACCAAACTGATTAAGTGCATTGACAAAACTTTTATGCAATTCTAGAGACCAATAGTGCCTTTGTTTTATCTGCTGCACTAGTGACCTCCTATGACCAAAATGACCTTTCGAACTCTAATCAAATTATCCCATTTTAACTACACGAACTGACGGTGAGAGGCGTTTGATAAATGTATTTTGTACACTTATTTAGACCATGAAATTAGAGTATTTATTAGTGATTTGGATGACTTATAACTTAATTTTATGTTAATTATGTTTGTTACGTTGAATTCAATGCAAATTGGTGGATTTGAAAAAAATCTTCATTTTGTGTTAATTATGTTTGTTAGGTTGAACTCAATGCAAATTGGTGGATTTGAAAAAAAAAAAAAAAGAAAAAGTGCAAAAACGAAGGAAATTCAAAGTTTGGGGACCAAAGTGTAAACATCCAATAGTTGATTCGGAGCACAAAAAGATGATTAAAGATCATATATGATCAATTGGATGCAATTGGAGGTCAAATGAGTGAAATATAATGGAAGTATTTTAACAAATCAATTTCCAGCCGAAAAAGTTATGCTACAGATTTTTAGCCTCAACTTGAGACCCATTTTTGGGATAGCAAACATTCGAATTGGAAAAATAGAATTTCTAGAATAATTTTATCCCTTTGAATTACCTTTCTAACAAATTTTGAATCAGTTCAATTGGATACCTATAAAGAACGTTATGGCCAAAATATCGAAAGTTGTTCAGAAACGAACTTGCTCGCGCAAGACAATATTTTCACCAACCCGAGAGCCATTTGGTTCTACGGTGCGGGCGTGGTAGTTATACTGGCACACGCGCACAGGCCTTTTTCACAAACGAATCTTTAGTTTCCTTTCACGATTCAAACTCTTTTGCAAACCAAATTGGACACGATTTTAACCTATTTTCTGACTCTTATAAATAGAGAACGAATGTTACACATAAAAGAACCTTCCTAACCTCTTCATACACAATAATTTCATCAAATTCATCAAGAAAATGAGGCTAATTACTATATTTTGGAAGAGGTGATCAGCCATAGCAAGGAATTAAAGGTTAATTGCATCAAGATTTTGAAGAATTTAACCTTAGGTTTGAAGATCAACATCTTTTGATTTATTTCATGATCCGGGTAATATTTTTCTATTATTCTTTTTGTAATTTATATATTAACATGTTAGGCTAGATCCGCTTTTGTATTGGTTGAAGATGAGCCATATTTGTTTTTATTTTAATTCAAGATTAGTAGTTTAGGCCTTGTCTGGGAGAAATTTTCAAACCAATTACAATTGTTTTTTTTTTATCGTTACCCAGCAAAGCAGCAGTCATATTTGACTACTCCTCTCTAATGTGGTCTCCACTTCTTGACTGTAACGATCATTTTCTGACTAAACATTTGATGAAAATTTCTCCTAGACAGAGGCTTAATTTATTTTTTGCGTTTCTTGATTATTTTGCATATCCATTGCATTATTTAATTAATTGGCCATCAATTAGATAATTAGTTGCTTGTTGTAGTGTTGAAAAACTCACAATAAGTTTAGAATGCAAAAAATTAATATATGTGCAATAGATGTTAGGAATAACATTTATCACATGTGCAATCATATAGATAATCTAAATTTTAATGCATTCTAATCATTCGGATTCTGGTTAGGAATAGATTCGGGTTGTGGTTAGGATATATTTAATTTGTCTTGGAAAAGAAAATTATATATCATAGTTTTATCATTTTTCAAGAACGCATTAATGGAACTAGATTACAAATCAAGAATTAAAATAGAGCAATAAGCGGATTCGAGATCCAATACAATTATCCATAAATTGATAAAAAATACATTTTATAGCTTTCTTAAATTAATTTAATATAAAACAAAATCAAACTCTCTTTGGTTCACATAATTCGAATTCCTTAAAAAGTTAGTAAATTTGAATTGAATTTATTCCATGTGGGACGATACTCTTAACTCATCAATTCTATTAATTGTCAATGATCCCGTACGATTGCGGGTTTTGCAAGAGCAGCGTTCAGCGGGGACACATCATTTCTCTTCTTTTACTTGTTCCATGAATGATACAGAATTCCATGCTATGTTCTTTAAATTACACAAAAGCTCCGTAGCAACTTCGCAACCAAAAATCACATTCAAAGATAAGTAATTGTTAAAACGTCTGTACCCTAAAATCTTTATGAGAAAAGAAGGGAAAATGTAAATTATTTTAAAAATCTTACTGATTTGGGTGCAAATCAGATTCTAGATTTTTGGTATCAAATAGGAGTGCTCTAGAACTTAAATGAACTCATCCAATCCTCCTTTTTTTTTACTCCAATGGTTTGAGATTTTGGCCCCTTGATGTTCTTTTGAATCAATCTTCATTGGTATGAATTCTTCTATCACAAGTCCTACCTTTTCTTCCTTCCATTACAATCCCTCATCCATCAATCTCTCAATTGTTATTTTTTTTCATGAAACTTAAACTTTATAAAATGTTATGAATTATCAAGATCTCCATGTCAAATCATCAAGAAAAATAATTAATGTGGAACATACCTTGATCCAGTTATTTGTATCTTGAATAATGAATCTTCAATTCCAAACCTTGAATCATGACTTCTTGATCTTTAAGTCTTGAATTCTTGTTCTTCAATTTAATTGCTCCAATCCTTCTTCTTGATTATTAATTGTATTTCTTGATTCTTGATTGTAAGTTTTAAATATTCCTCTTCAATACGTTTCATCTCTAAATTCATATGTTGATGTGATGACACAAAGAATGAGAATTGCATATAAATTGTGGACTATGATCCTATATATAGTTTTCATATGTATTTCGCCCATCATGAAATACAATTCGAAAGGAATCTAGTCTTTACACATATAACACAATCCACACTTTATTTAGATGTCCAAAACTCTACTTAATTCTTCATTAGATCATTTTAATTTTGAGATTAATTTTAAGATAGTATTTATACACAATTAATTACATATGTCGTCACACATAGCAAATTAAATAATTTCTCAACAATCTCTTACTTGGGCCACAAATGTTACTTTATAAATGTGTATAACTTTATGACCTCAAAAATTTTGCTATCATAATTAAAAGCATGTCCGAACAATGTCAAATAACACGGATTAATTGTGGATATGTCGCATGAAAATCACATGCAATGTGATCTAAACATGCTTATTTTCAACTGGTCCTGTCTTATTTTTTAACGAGATCAAACTAAAAACTTTAATTAGAGTGAAAGCAAAACTGAATATTTTATTTTTGAATTAAACTGAATACCATAGATAAAAATATGTGTGTAAAATAGACAACATCCGAACACAAACTCCCACTAAACGACATATTATCAAAAGATGCAACACCTATGTGAGCATTATGCTTATGAAAGATCTTGGGTGACAGTCATTTAGTAAATGGATCCATAATTATGAAGTTTGTCTTAATATGCTTTATTGAACTTGATCACTTTGAATTATTTCTATAATAACTAGAAACTAGATGTTTATAAACTTTGACATCGTCAAGTTTCTATTGAAATACAAGACTGCTATTGTCACAGAATAACTTAAGTGGTCTTTCTGTTCCATCCAAAATGTGCAACCAAGTGACAAAATTTCACGGTTATATTCCATGATCTCCAATTGGTCTAATTTCCTCTATGTGATCATGTAATCTTTAGTTCTCTATAGATACCGGAAAATCCGATTGCTTTCCAAATGTCCATCCCAGAGTTACTTAAATATATTTCCAACATTTTAACAATGAATGCTTTATCCAAATGTGTGCAAATCAAAGCATACATTAAATTCCCAACTATTGAAGCACAAGAAATTTTCTGTATTTCATTTTCTTTAAGTTCATCCTTAGAATATTGATTGAGACTAAATTTGTCCCCCTTAACAATAGGGGTATCACTTGGTTTACATTTCTGTATCCCAACTCTCTTGACCACCTTATCGAAATACCCCGAGAACGATACCAATGTATCTATATCCTCAATATAAAATAGGCATCATCGAGATTCTTCATTTCAAAATTTCATGACAGAAATCTTTTGATTTTTGTGTGATAAGCCTATATCATTATAGACGAGTAGTATGTCATAACATACAATACCAGAAAATATGCTTACTCCCACTGAACTTGTGATATACACAATCATCAATTGAATTCATCTAAAAATCAAACGAGATAATTTATAATTATTTGATGAAATTTTTAGTGCCATTGATGGAAAGTCTTCTTAAGCCCATAGATAAATTTCTTTAATTTATAAATCATCTGACGTAACTTAAAATCAAAAGGTGTTACAAATACCATAATAGTTCTAAAAGAGTCTTTCATAGAAACTGGAGAGAAAGTTTCTTTAATGTCAATGCTTTTCTGTTGAATGAAGTCATTTCCAACAAGACGAACCTTATATCTCTCAACATCACCTTTTAAATTCTTCTTGATTTTAAATATCCATTTACAACTAATGGGCTTGGTATTTTCAGGCAATGTGATGAGTTCCCAAACGTCATTATCTTTCATGAACTTTATCTCTTTATTTATGACATCAATCCACTCTTAATAATTATTCCTTTGCATGACTTGATGAAAGTTGATTCAGATCTGCTTCTATTAATCCAATGCCATCCTTATATTTTTGAAGAAAAACTATAAAGTCATCCGAAATTGTCTTTCTCCTTTCTCTAGTAGATTCCTTAATGACATTTGTTCTTGAGGTTGTTTTTCTGGAATAATCTCTTGTTTGTGTATATGAATTTTGTAATATCTTAATTTGAAATTGCTTCTTCAACAAGATTTGGAGAATAATTTGTCCATATTCCCGATCATTGTCTATTGCTTCCAAATAAAATTCTTAACTTTAAAACCTTATCTGCCCCCACCAAACTCTACATTCTAAAAGAATTGAACATTTCCCGTTTCGAAAATTGACCTAATAGTGGGATATTTGAAAAAAATTGTAATCCATTAACAGTAGCTTTACTTGAAACTTTACTGAAAATTTAAGCTGCAGTCTTTAGTAGTTCTTCCTAGAGAGATTTTGAAAAGGTGAAATGACTAATCACACTCCTTACCATGTCCTTAATTGTCCTATTTCGTCTCTTAATAACACCATTCATGCCGAGGACTCTGACATGGTGTACTGTGGGACGATTCCACATTCCTTTAGGAATTTTAGCAAAATGTCATGGATATTGTTCTCCTGATTCGTCATATCTACTATAGTATTTACCACCATGACCAAATCTGGCGTGTTTTATTCTTTTGATGAGTTGATTTTCAACTTCAATCTTGTATGCTTTGAGCATGTCCAGTCTTTGAGATTTCTCATATATGAAATATAAGTAGTCATAACGAGAAATTTTTTATCTATGAACATATAAATTACAAATGTCTTTTCCAAGAAGTCAAAGAAAATGGCCCACGAATATATGTATAAATTAGTTCCGCGTCTGAAATTCTATTGGCACCTAATCTCCTTATGTTTATTTGTTCCCCTTAATGTAATTAACATAAGCAATTAAGTTTGAAAAATTAAGGGGATCAAGAATTCATTCGGACACAAGATTTTTCATTCTCTTTTAAGAGAAGTGATATAATCGCTTGTGTCATAACGAAGCAGAATTCTCATTGATTAATTTATATTTAATACCTTATGAATTCACATGTAATGTTTATTTATAAGAGACAATCGTATTAACTAAATATAGGTTATCATAATCAAATAAAAAATTGGTACTTACAATCTTTGAATTAAGAAAAGATTAAAGTGAATATTTTCAATTGAATAAAGTAAACGAATTTGTCCAATGTAGAAATAGAAATCAAATTTCATCTAAAAGACAGTACCTCAAATGTTTCTTTCAAATCCAAATAATAACTTGTTTTTAATGATAACCTAAAAATACCTATAGCCTCAACTTTAAGTGATTTGCCTTCACCACACAGATGAATCTTTCAGCGTCAATTGACTTTTGACTATTCAAGCAACCCTACATAGACACACTTATATGAGTATTAGCACAAGAACTTATTTATCAAATATGTCTTTATATTGAAATTAAATGAACCTCAAAATAAACCAAAGTGAGAAGTGTATGTTTCTTTGCACGCCAAATGTGGCATTTAGTACAGTCTTTCTTTATGTGTTCCAAATTTTTCACAAAAGTAACATCCAAATTATTTACCTTTTTCAATCTTTTGATGTTTCTTTTAAGTTGAATCAGATGCTGATTCATTATCCTTTAACTTGTCCTTATAAGTACTTACCAAGTGAGTACTTCTAGTTCTTTCTTACTTTAGATTTTATTCTTCTTGCACAGAATATGAAATGAGTTTATCAAGAGTCCACTTCTCATTTTGACAGTTGTAACTGACCTTAAATTAGTCGAATTGTGCAAGAATAGAAATAAAAACTAAATGCACGAGCAAGTTATCAGATATCTCAAGCTTTAATGCATTTAGTTTTCAAGTGAGATGTGACATCTCCATGATATACCCCTGTATGATTTCTTTAGCCTTATACTTTACTAAAACTAAGTTCACTAGAAGCATACTAATTTCAGACTTATAGCCTTTTGTAAAGCCTTTTTCAATTTTTAAAGAAATTTCTTAGTAGTAGTTACCTTATCGGACACAATGACTCTGAATATTGCTAGAATTTCACGCTTTATGATTATAAGATTTATGTGGTTTGAATGATCCTACTTATTCGAGTTCCATTTTATTAGCGAAACTATTATCCATAAGAGTAGTGAGTTGTTTAGTCCTTAATGCAAGGTTTAGAATCATGTCATCAAGATCGATACAAATATTCTCTTTCCAACCCTTAAACTTTGGTTCAAGCACATGAATTAAATTAATGTTGATAGATATTGCAAAAGTTGATGGATTAACTGAATACAGAAGTTAAACTTAATTAACATGATCACGTGGGAATCCATATTGAGCAATCAATAAATTCAAATAATGGTAAACCCATTACAAGTGACCGGACACAATATTGAAATTTAGTTTTTGGACAAAAATATCAGCTTGTAATTGGTACTCTTGGTGTAGTAATCAAATATTGATAATAAATCTGGTCAAACATCAAATCTATCTTTGAACCGATTCAATGTTCACATAATGAAAAACTTTACAATTGCTATATATTTATTATCATATATGTATAAATAATTTTGTCAAATATTGACCTTCCTTTGGGCCGGTAAATATCAACATGAATTATGTATACATGACATTTCAAATATTTCAAATAAATTAATTTAGGTAAGAGAGATTACTTTGATAACATGTTACTTCAACTAATTTAGTTTGGAAATTTAGTTATCCAAACGAAACTTTAATACCATGATTTGAATTTGAATTGTTAACTTTTTATTTTTTTTATTTTTTTTAAAATTAAAACAAGAAAAAAAAATTAAATTGACAACCGGACAGAGCCTTCCATAGTTTCCTATTGTGTGAATTGGAGACTTATACACATATCCCTACTCTCTTAAAAGATGGAATCATTCGTTTACTATTCATTCAAGAAACATTTAGGTGTTTCTCATTTTACCTTCAACTCCCTTGGCAAAGTAATTCTCATATTAAGGGTCAAATGGTATTTTTGTATGTAGACAAAATATCTCTTATCCTCTTGACAAAAACAGTATGCTACCTCTTCACAAAAGAAAACCCTCGACTAACCCTAATTTCTNTTGATATGTTGTAAAAAGTCAATGAGTAGTGTGCAATTAGTGAAAGTTATGATATTTAGGTTTATGGTTCGAGAATGGAAAATAAGGAAAAACGGCGCGAATTTTCGCTAGACTGTCGCCAAGTTTTGTTTCGTTGTTAAAGGCTTTTTGTCCGACCCATTCATTCCATAACCTACATATAAATATCTAAACGCTACAGAACGGTTTTACAAGGTTGATCATTGAGGAAACACTTAGCTTTTCATATTCTTTTCATCCTTTTAAGATTTCAACCTTCGTCCTGTTATTAGCTTTTTACAGTGAAAACATCAAATTCATAATCCAAATACCAAATTGCTGCTTCCTTCATATCTGTCAAAGTTTCTGAAGATCAAAGGAAAGTGACTGGAGTTCTAATCATTGAAGAACGCGCTATTCTTCTTGAATCCACATGAGATAGACGATTTCACAAAACTAGGAATTACTGCAAGAGAGCGCAATCTAGGAGAGTTTTGGAAACTGCAGCTAGGAGTTGGTGCAGGAGCACAGAATCTAGGAGAGTTGTTCGAATTATAGTCAGGAGATCAGATAGTACTCGTCGTTATCTATTCTGGTAGACTGTAAGTTATAAATTATTTATAGTGGTTGTTGACTGGCAAAGTGCCTAGAATTTTTATCCAATTCTGTGTTATTTATTGCTTTCATAATTACGATAATTCAACATAGAAAAATATGAATTGCATGATTAACCATTTAGAAAATAATTAACAGTAACTTGTTGTTATTTAATTTAAATTCCATATAATCACTTATTCACCCCCCTCTACATATTATTAGGGTCAAACTACGTATTTTCAACTGGAATCAGAGCCTTATTTCGATTCCTGGCCCTTAATAAATTCTAGATAAGTCAGTTATTGTCCGTGCCTCAATTTTTCGACGGAAGCAACTATGCTTATTGATATGTTGTAAAAAGTCAATGAGTAGTGTGCAATTAGTGAAAGTTATGATATTTAGGTTTATGGTTCGAGAATGGAAAATAAGGAAAAACGGCGCGAATTTTCGCTAGACTGTCGCCAAGTTTTGTTTCGTTGTTAAAGGCTTTTTGTCCGACCCATTCATTCCATAACCTACATATAAATATCTAAACGCTACAGAACGGTTTTACAAGGTTGATCATTGAGGAAACACTTAGCTTTTCATATTCTTTTCATCCTTTTAAGATTTCAACCTTCGTCCTGTTATTAGCTTTTTACAGTGAAAACATCAAATTCATAATCCAAATACCAAATTGCTGCTTCCTTCATATCTGTCAAAGTTTCTGAAGATCAAAGGAAAGTGACTGGAGTTCTAATCATTGA
>CAIGRB010006517.1:12262-44833 GCA_903798255.1 Fraxinus quadrangulata | reverse complement strand
CAAATATGCTCTAAAAGCCGGTGTTCTGGAAAATCGAAAGCCCAACTCACGAAAATAAATGTATATAACTCAGATTGAAAAATCAATCATAAATCAGCAATTTAATTGTCAAAGAAAACAATTCGACAAATTAATCAAGATTCAAAAATACATAATTTAGTGGGAAAAAAAAAAACAGATGATGCTCATTAGCAAGATCATAAGATTTTCAATGTATCTCAATTAAGACCATCGAGCTCAGATTACTTCAACAATCATTAAACAAAACCCATATCACGAAACAAAAATTAAGAACATTACAACCACCCAATACCTAAATAATACAAATATTAACCAAGAAATTTTATTCTTATATTGCGTCGAGGCAGAAACCTATAATATTGATTACTGTAAATAAATAACGAGAAAATATAGTAAAAATTCGGAGTAGACTGTACAGCAGATAGAGGTTTACCGTATTTGAGAATTGAGGGATTTCTTTCTAGGATTCAATGAATTTTAGCCGAAGATGTAGATCCTCTTCCGTGGAACTGATATTTTTTTTTTTCAAATTTCTTTTAGAGTTCCCCTGTATTTTGAGATTAATCCCCAAAAAAGTGCCTCAAATTGGAGATTTTTTGGAGCAATTTTTCATTTTCTTGAAGACAAGAGACCCAACTCCACAAGAACTTGACGGGCGGGACCGTCTGGTACAGGAAGCACATTTCTCGCATAATTCTGACCACAACTTTTCCTTTCTCTCGCTGAACCTTGTCCGTATGTCGTGTTTGCAAAATTTGTTGGGTGTTACTACGACTTAAGAAAGTGCTATAGAAACATAGATGAGAGGGACGGGTCAATGATTCATTGCCAGGGGGGAAATTTTATTTGCGGTATTAATATTTTTATGTTAATATCAATTAGATAATTATACTTTTATTTTACTTAATTGGAAGAACTATAGTTTAATTTAATTTCAATTGAGTAACGTCGTCCAATTCCAATTCCAATTTCAGTTCCATTACGTATACATAAACAAAATTGCTGATGAGTGACGAGACAATAAATAAAAGATTTTACTATCTGTACAACTTAGGATGACAACATGGTGTGTTGACAAAAAATAATTGAATACAAAAATAACTTTTTATTTAAACAATTCATTGATAAAATGTCACATAATATTCTGTAAATAAAATTGTCATTTCTGTTGTACATCAGGATAGCCATCATTTTTCAATGAAATGTACTTATTCCAACTTTGCAACTAACAATTATGTATGATGACTCAATTATTTAATGTTACATTATCGATTTCCTTTAAGGTCTGTTTGATTGTAAGAGTGGAATTTGGGTGAAAAAAATAAATTATAGGGAATTGAATTGCCTAAAATTATTTTCTTGGGAATTGTCAATTAATTGTATTTGATTGGTATAATTTTTCACCTGAAAAATGTTGAAATTTTGGATCTTTTGGTGTTCGTTTGAATTTTGTTTTCCATGAAAATTATCCATTAAAGAGAAACATTTTTTTTACAATTGAAAATATAATTTGTTTCCATTGCCATAAAAAAAAAAAAAAATTGAAAAATCATTTTTCCACCAAATTGGTGGGAATACCAATTCATTGAATTCATGGAAAAGGGGTCACGTGGGGGGAGGGGTTGGGTGGAAAATAGTTTGCAAAGAAAAATTTGACTATCAAACAAGATAAAAGTTGAAATTTGGAAATAAATTCCATGGAAAATAGGATGAATCAAACTGTGCCTTAGTGAAATTGAACAAATTACATCAATTGAAATAAAATTAAGGTGTAGTTATCCATTTGAAATCATATTGAAGTTTAGTTATCCGATTGAAATCATATTAAAATACAATTATTCGATTGAGCAAAATCGAAGTATGTAAAATATTTTGGAAAAATTTGGCTATCAAACAAGATAAAAGTTGAAATTTGAAAATAAGTTTCATGCAAAATATGATGAATCAAACGGGACCTTAGTGAAATTGAACGAAATTACATCAATTAAAATAAAATTAAGGTGTAGGTATCCATTTGAAATCATATTGAAGTTTAGTTATCCGATTGAAATCATATTAAAATACAGTTATTTGATTGGGCAAATTTAAAGTACAGAATTGTGATTGACACTAAATACAAAATAGTTATTGCGTAGAATTTATTCGATTGCCGGAGGTCTAAGGTTTTAGCACAAACTAACATTAAAAAATATCATCAAGTTCTTGACATGAGGAAAAAAAAAAAAGAAAGAAAGAGATACTAAGTTGAGAATTCAAAATATCATCGAGTGATATCAATCTAAGTGAAAATGAGTTTTGTAATAATAAATTTTGGGAAAATGTGTGATTAAAAATAAGATAAAATTTTGAGTTTCCATGCAAAATATTTCATTGTGAGAATAACTGATTGAAAATGAGTTTGGGAATATTAGTACCACAACTAAATTAAGGAAGCTAACCATTTGAGGTTAATCGTGTAGACTGCGTTGTTGAAGAATAATATTATTTAGTACCAGTGTAAGTTGCCAAACTTTATATGTTCAATTAAATGAATCATGTGATATTACATTTAAGCGAAACTATCATTTAATATCATGTAATAACAATATAAATTGATACTTAACACTAGTGGTACTGAATAACATTATGTTTTTACAGCAATAAGACGCAAAGGAACAATAAATATATCAACCAATTTTGAATGTATCCAATGGAGTTCAAGGCTCTTAAATTACAAGCAACGAACTGTTTGAGTTTTAATTGAATTCAATTTTGTTTAATCGCTATGATATAAGTATGTATTTGAGCACGTTTAGACTATAATACTAATCAATGAAACCAATTTTTTATTTACGTATCTATGATTTCATGACTAGGATTGGTAATTTGCGAGAGCCGCTCGCCCCGCCCGCTCATGAACTAAATCCTAACCTGCCATGGCTGCTATTGTAGCCATGTGACAGTGCTATGAAGTCGAATTCAGCAAGTCGTTGAACCGCTGAATTTTAAATTGAAATTTTAATTTAAGTTTTGAGAATGAAGGTTCTAAAGGGACAAGCATTGGAGGCCCATATGAAATCACTATGGTTGTGGATTTTTCATGAACATATATTTTCCTTCTCGACTGTGAAAATAAATTGTGAAAACGAATTACAGGTTTTTCCATTACTTTTGCTAGGGCCAGGCCTCAGAATTATGATTCTTTAAACGATAAATTGTTACGCGACTCTTGAATATAAATGAAATGAACACTTTTAAAATAAATAACGTATTTTTAACTTTCATAAAAATTAATTTATAAATGTTAAATAAACTTTATAAGTTTAGCAAAAAAAATTATAGGGAATATTTTTTTATTTTTTTTTGCATTGACTTTTTTCTAGATTTTGGCAGATAGAAAAAAAAAAAAAAGATATAGCATTAGGTAATAATTTAATTGTATGTCCATTTTATTCTTTTAAATCAAGAATGCAAGTTAAGTATTCAAGTACTTTGAACCTCTTATTTAGTCTCATTTTGTTGTTGCTTTTTAAAGGATTAAAAGATCAAACTCAAAGAAATATAAAGGAAAATTTTTATTAGGCTATTGGATTTTTTATTTTTTATTTTTTGGTTAGGCCCTTCAGATCTTGAGGCCCAAGGTAATGACTTCATGAGGAAATTAGATACGGTACTTTAAAAAGAAGAAGAAATTGATTAATACACTTAAACCAAATTAAAGTTTTAATAAGTATATTAATTATGTTGCCTGAAAATATAAAACACTTGAAAGTCAACAAAATCATTCCAAATACAAATAGCCGCACTCGGCAATTCACATATGATATTTTTACTTTTTAATTTTTTTATTATTAAAAAGTTTTCGTTTGATATAATATTTTCTGCTACGATTATCTATTTTGAGCGATTTAAAATTTGTTAGAAAGCTTGCAATGTGAAAATGATAAATATGTTATGAAAGAAGTTTAAATGTCGAAAATTATTTTGAATGAATTATTGAATGCAAAATAAACCGTAATTATTTACTCCATATCTTGCAATATTTTTGACTTGTTATTATGAACTCATCATTTATCGATATTTAAATTCGAAAGACGTATTTTAAAGTTTGTCGTAAATACTTCGAAACGAAAACAAAAACCTCACTCAACGAGGGACTAAAATAACCCATACATAGGCCAAAACTAGTAACGTCAAAACATAAATTAAAAGAAAAAATATCTAATTCTGTCACTTTTTACATTCTCATTTTCACAAAAACCTTGAATGCATAAATTGAATTAGCTCAAACAAATATGAGTTGAATGCAAATTTAAAACAATGTTTGAATTCGTATATTTAAATTTAAAAAAACACAACTATGCATCTGGTTAATTATTCTACTGAGATAATGCGACTTTTTTAGAGAATGTCACTTTGTTCAGAATGTCACTATTTCACATTTTCATTTTTCCAAATACTTTGGATGCATAAATTGAATTAATTCAAAGAAATATGAATTGAATGCAAGATTAAAACATGGTTTGAATTCGTATTTTTTATTTTAAAAAATATATATGTATATATCTAGTTAATTGTTTCAATGAGATACTACGGCTTTAAAAAAAAAAGTGACAGAATGCGATTTTTTCATAGAAAAGTAACAAAATATCACTTTTCACATTCTCATTTTCGCAACAACTTTGCATGCTTTTATTGAATTGATTCGAAGTTAATTTTGTATATGTATAAATATAAAACAATGTTTGAATTCGTTTATTTAAATTTCCAAAAAATCAAACATATGTATCTAATGAACTGCTCCAATAAGATATTTTGACTTTTTATTAGAAAAAAAAGTGACGAAATGTCACATTTTTACGTTTTTTTCACAAACACCTTTCATGCATATATTGAATTAATTCAAATTTAATTTTTCATATGTATTAATATAAAACAATGTTTGGATTCATTTATTTAAATTTCCAAAAATGTAAACATATGTATCTAATTAATTGCTCCAATAAGGTATTATGACTTTTTTTAAGAAAAGCAGTAGAATGTTACTTTTTCACGTTCTACTTTTGAGCAAACACCTTCATGCATCAACTTAATTAATTCAAAACTAAATTTTCATGTGTATTAACATAAAACAATGTTTGATTTCGAATGTTCAAATTTTAAAAAACACACACATATGCAACTAGTTAATTGCTGCAATGAAAAGTGACAGAACGTGACTTTTTTTATAGAAAAGTGATAGATTGTCACATTTTCATATTCTTCTTTCATCAAACACTTTGCATACAAAATTTTAATTTATTCAAAGCTAACTTTTCATATGTATTAATACAATTCATTTTCTCTTAATTTTAACAATGTTATTTTCAAACATACTTTCAATCACACTGAAATATCCGTCATGCTTTAGATTTTAATTTCAATCACCTTTGATTTTTTGAGATTGAAGGCTGATTTCTTACAAATGGTGCACATGTTAGATTGAACACATGGAATAAAAAATCAAACAAACTGTAAATCTCAACATATTGAGCATAAAAACCTAAACAACATCAAAATCAACCAAAATATGAACACATTGAATAAAAAATCAGAAATATTATAAATCTGGAGATTTGGATTGATTATTTATAGAATTGGTGAATAAAACTTTAAAGAAGATGTCGTTGAAACAACTCTTAATCTTGTCTAATCTTAGATTTTGCTTGATTTGGAGCTTCGAGGAGTTGGAATTTTGGAGATGCCAGAATTGATTCTTCGTTTTGAAATTACCGTAATCTTTACGGTATATTGGTTTAAATTTACGGTATTTGCTTTTTAATACATGTTTATCATGATTTTTCAAAATGACCCTAAAAATAAGAATATTTGTGTAAGTTCCCCATGACTTCATTTGCCTTGGGCCAGGGTCGAGCCCTGACCTTTGCTCGACGAGTCACCATTTCTTACTTGCAAGTCTCCTAAGAATATTCCAATTCAAACACTCCACCCCCACAATATAGATCGAATTGATATCCAAAGGCAATTTAGTAGCGACGCAAGGTCAAGACGGACTGTTGTGAATTCATTCTAAATGTGATTAGATGCAATTTTTGCAACGTTTCAATGATCTTTCAACATTCTTCTAGAAATGGAATGAACGAATTTTAAAAATTTCATTCAAGAGCATTTCACCTTCTATAGAACACCTTCTAGATAGGTCAAGACTTCACAATAAAAAATAAATTTAAAAAAAGAGGAAGATGTGTATCAATAATTACAAACAAATAAATATATATATATGATTACTGGACAAACAAAGTCGATATGTCCGAGTGTGTATAAAATACACTTATCACACGCCAATTAGGGTTGCCGAACAAGAAAATACAAGTATCCGAGTAATTTTTATATAATGTTGATAGTCTCCAATTTTATATTATTTATGATGATAATTCTTTTTAAGTTTATTTCACTTTATTGGCTCATGAGGAGGAAAAATAAGCATATACAACTTATAATTTTCATGTTAATGAATTGGCAAGCTTCCAGCAACACGTACGTAACTTTCAACACTAACCACCTTACACTTTAAGGCCTCCAGTTTTATCAGATTCTATATTCAATGCTCAAGGTAAGAAAAAACTCATTTGAGTACTATCGTAATATTATTTCACATGCATTTGATAATATTTTTGCCATAAGGTCATGCCATACATTGCTATAATCCATTTATGCAGAATGAAGATGTCACATCCTTGTAATTTTGAAATGGTGAGCTCTATGTGGTTTCGAATTTTTAAATAACACAGGTTTGTGTGTTAGTAGAAGCCAAATTGATTACGTAGACGTGATCTTTTATTTCTTTGGCTAGCAATGGTTCAGTTACATTGCGTTCAATATCCACGGTTTTAGAATCAGAAAAGTGTCTAATGAAATCCTTTAACGCGAGGTAAATTGGAATTGATATAGGTGAAGCTAAAAGAACCAAAAGCACTGCAACAAAAAATTTGAGAAAATAGGCGGCTATGAGCCCCTGTAACGTCAAACGTCAATAGAGTGCGTAGCAACACAAGAACGTTAATTACACCAAAATATTAAAGGGTTAGATGTGGTGGCTAACGACGAGCCATTGTACGCTGTAACCAATAAGCCCTTCAATTGAACCGACGAGGAGAATGATGGAGGTGGGGAGACCGTCGGAGTAATTAGAGAAAGTGTAATTTTTCCCCAAGATAGCTTGAACCCACACTATTTTATAGAAAACCCAGCCATTTTTCGGCGGGGGACGTTGCTGAAAGCATGCCCATCAACAACAAACAGTTGAAGAAAGTTGGTAATCGTGATCTATGACAATGAAGCACAGGATTGGAATAACCATTATTTATATAGGAAACCATTATCATTAAGAATTTATGCAAAAGGAGAATGACTTTGCAGCCATTTCCGGTGAGAGAACAGAAAGTGACGGTAGTGATGAAAGAATAAATGCTTTTACAGTGAAAGGAAGAAATAAAAATGAATGTCTATTCCACAGGGAATTCGAAGGGTCCACACCATTATTCTAGTTGTACAACCAAGTTTGAACAACGAATGAGGTGCGGGGATCACACCATTGATTAAAAAAACACTTTTTGAAATGTATGTTGTGGATCTTTGCCGACTCATTGACTGTATATTGAAACATTTTATGGCTAAATTCTTCAAACTCGATTCAGTATTCTTAGAAAAATAACTGCAGCCAGTCGTATGACAATCTGGATAAATAATAAAGATAATCCTTCTATCTCGTACGTTTTAAGTGCTAATATAAATCAAATGGGTAGGACCTGTGAGAATACCAAGTCTTTTTTTTGCCCGGCCATTCTTAGTTTCCCTTGGATTCAAACGCTGGTAAAAAGCCATTCCGAAGCCAGCAACCTTAAAGGATGGATTGAAAATCACCCCTCAGGTACTAGTACTGTATCATACTTGTGCATTACTTCACCGTCTGTGAGTTCATTCCTTCAAGGGACCAGTTCTGGCACAATGCCCGGTCATTTCCCTTCCCGAATGGCTTCACGAGTGCCTATCATATGTCTGACTTTGTATGAGAGAGTGTTGAGTGAGTGCACATTTCGTTCCTACTCATTCTAACATACGGGTATGTTTGTGAAATAATAGAACAATACCATTTTAGTGGGCTCAAGAAACTGTCGACTTTTGAATTATGCCACATGATCCGACCCTTGATGAGATTGGATAAATCATTTGACATAACGCAGAGGCATCTCATTATTATCGCAGGCAGTCACACCCGATAAATGAAACAATTTACGATTCGATCTTTCTCAAAATCAGAAAAACCTTGCTAAGACCGTCTTTTTTATTTTATTTTATGTTTTTGGTATATATTTTAGCTTCTCTTCTATCTGCAGTTTTCACCACAGTAGCTAAGTTCCTTCATTGAATTTCTTAGTTACTTTCTCTCTTGCCTTTTCCATTCACTGGATCCATTTTGTACTTGCTTGCACCACAATATTCGACTCCTTTTCTTCTCTTCACTGAATTGGAGTGCCCAGATTCACCTTCAATTCTTGTTTTGGAGGAATGATTTTTCCTTCTCCTCGCCTCTTCTCTTCTCGTGGCAGCCTGTGCTTTCTCACGTTCTTTTCTTACTCTTTCATACGCGTGCTGAACCATATGTGCTGCTTGAACAGCTGTAGCAGCACTAGTTGTCTCAGAGAAAGGAGTCCACCGGGAGTTGCTGTGATTGGACGAGTTCTTAATATTGAACCCAAATGACGGTTGCTTGGTTTCATTCTTACGAGGTGGTGAATGAACAGATGAGGAGGCATCCTTCTTCACAAAATTGCCTTTTGAAACCCTCATTCTTGAAGCTGCAGTTTTCACAAACTTGTAAAATCCATTGTCCTTGGATGGTGTCGATGTACACCCATTTTTCGCCCGATTTCCTGGCTGGAATTTCGCACCGGACCTCTGGTCATATGCTAATCTCTTGTATTTGTCTGAGAGCAAACTCCAGGCTTCCGACACAAGCTTAAATGCCCCTTCAGCCCCAAGAGAGTTGTTCTTATCGGGATGAAGCAGAAGAGCCAGTTTTCTATACTTTTTCCGTATTCTCTCATCCTCAGCTAGAGGGTTCACACCAAGAATCCCATACCAATTCCCTTCACCATTTATTTTCTCCTCCGCAGAAATATAAACATCAAGGGTTGTAACCATTCGGGAAATACCCTCTAGCTCTGGATATAAATTCTGAGCCTTGAGAGCAAATTTTTTAGCCCCCTTAATATCCTTAGCCAGAAATTTCCTCTCAGCAATTTCTTTTGCTCTTGCAGCCTCGTCTCTATTGCACTCCATCTACTCTAAACCTCTCTCTTCCCTCCACCTAACACAATGAAAACAATATTAACAGTAACGAGCTTCCCCATTCTACACTACAAGATTCCAAGTCTTTGGAAAATGCTTGGCTAAGCTTAGAAATAAGTAAAACTTTTTCTTATTCAACTTCTGTTTCCAAACATGTTTGGAAAGCTACTTTTTATTACAAAAATTCACTTATTTTGAAAGTAAACATTTTACTTAGCCAAACATGCTCTAAAAACCAGTCTTCTGGAAAATGCACATAAACCAGGACAACTAGCAGAAAACAATTAAGAAAAGCATGTTTTGCTAACAAAATGTATATGTTATGAAAGTAATTTATTAAGACTAGCCAAATATGCTCTAAAAGCCGGTGTTCTGGAAAATCGAAAGCCCAACTCACGAAAATAATGTATATAACTCAGATTGAAAAATCAATCATAAATCAGCAATTTAATTGTCAAAGAAAACAATTCGACAAATTAATCAAGATTCAAAAATACATAATTTAGTGGGAAAAAAAAAACCAGATGCTGCTCATTAGCAAGATCATAAGATTTTCAATGTATCTCAATTAAGACCATCGAGCTCAGATTACTTCAACAATCATTAAACAAAACCCATATCACGAAACAAAAATTAAGAACATTACAACCACCCAATACCTAAATAATACAAATAATTAACCAATAAATTGATTCTTATATTGCGTAGAGGCAGAAACCTATAATATTGATCGATGTAAATAAATAACGAGAAAATATAGTAAAAATTCGGAGTAGACTGTACAGCAGATAGAGGTTTACCGTATTTGAGAATTGAGGGATTTCTTTCTAGGATTCAATGAATTTAAGCCGAAGATGTAGATCCTCTTCCGTGGAACTGATATTTTTTTTTTTCAAATTTCTTTTAGAGTTCCCCTGTATTTTGAGATTAATCCCAAAAAAAGTGCCTCAAATTGGAGATTTTTTTGAGCAATTTTTCATTTTCTTGAAGACAAGAGACCCAACTCCACAAGAACGTGACGGGCGGGACCGTCTGGTACTGGAAGCACATTTCTCGCATAATTCTGACCACAACTTTTCCTTTCTCTGGCTGAACCTTGTCCGTATGTCGTGTTTGCAAAATTTGTTGGGTGTTATTACGACCTAGGAATGGTTGTACTTAGTGTACATAAGAGATATCATAACGGTGTTCATAATGGATACATGGTGTTTCTTTATTGGAGAGGGCACGGGCCCACCGACATCCCCTTCAATAGGGGGACACCATGTGTCCATTATGGACACCATTACGATGTCATCTATATACACCAAGAATAATCCACCTAAGAAAGTGCTATAGAAACATCGGTGAGATGGACTGGTCAATGATTCATTGCTGGGGGGAAATTTTATTTGCAGTACTAATATTTTTATGTTAATATCAATTAGACAATTATACTTTTATTTTACTTAATTGGAATAACTATAATTTAATTTAATTTTAATTGAGTAACTTCGTCCAATTCTCATTCCATTACGTATACATAAGGAGAATTGCTGATGAGTGACAAGACAATAAATAAAAGATTTTACTATCTGTACAACTTAGGATGTCAGCGTGGTGTGGCGACAAAAAATAATTGAATAGAAAAATAACTTTTTATTTAAACAATTCAATTACATAATGTCACATAACATTCTGTAAATAAAATTGTCATTTATGTTATACACCAGGATAGCCATGTATTTATTCCAAC
Organism: Fraxinus quadrangulata; assembly: GCA_903798255.1. NCBI lineage: Eukaryota > Viridiplantae > Streptophyta > Magnoliopsida > Lamiales > Oleaceae > Fraxinus > Fraxinus quadrangulata. The sequence continues at coordinate 33,747 of CAIGRB010006517.1, read as the reverse complement.
TTCGCAACTAATAATTATGTATGATGACTATCAATTATTTAATGTTACATTATCGATTTTTTTTAGGGTCCGTTTGATTGTAAGAGTGAAATTTGGGTTAAAAAAATGAATTATAGGGAATTGAATTGCCTAAAATTATTTTCCTGGAAATTGTCAATTAATTGTGTTTGATTGATATAATTTTCCACTTGAAAAATGTTGAAATTTTGGATTTTTTGGTATTCGTTTATTTTGTTTTTCATGAAAATTGTCCATTAAAGGGAAAAAAAATTACAGTTGGGAATATAATTTGTTTCCATTGCCCACAAAAAAAACTTGAAAAATCATTTTTCCACCAAATTGGTGAGAAAACCAATTAATGGAAAATGGGTCACGTGGGGGGAGGGGTTGGGTGGAAAATAGTTTGCAAAGAAAAATTTGACTATCAAACAAGATAAAAGTTGAAATTTGGAAATAAATTCCATGGAAAATAGGATGAATCAAACAGAGCCTTAGTGAAATTGAACGAAATTACATCAATTAAAATAAAATTAAGGTGTAGTTATCCATTTGAAATCATATTGAAGTTTAGTTATCCGATTGAAATCATATTAAAATACAGTTATTCGATTGAGCAAAATCGGAGTATGGAAAATATTCTGGAAAAAATTGGCTATCAAACAAGACAAAAGTTGAAACTTGAAAATAAGTTCCATGAAAAATATGATGAATCAAACATGCCCTTAGTGAAATTAAACAAAATTACATCAATTAAAATAAAATTAAGGTGTAGCTATCCATTTGAAATCATATTGAAGTTTAGTTATCCGATTGAAATCATATTAAAATACAGTTATTCGATTGAGCAAAATTGAAGTCCAGAATCGTGATTGACACTAAATACAAAATAGTTATTGCGTAGAATTTATTCGATTGCCGGAGGTCTAACGTTTTAGCACAAACTAACATTAAAAAATATCATCTATAATAAATAACGTATTTTTAACTTTCATAAAAATTAATTTATAAATGTTAAATAAACTTTATAAGTTTAGCAAAAAAATTATAGGGAATATTTTTTAATTTTTTTTGCATTGACTTTTTTCTAGATTTTGGCAGATAGAAAAAAAAAAGATATAGCATTAGGTAATAATTTAATTGTATGTCCATTTTATTCCTTAAATCAAGAATGCAAGTTAAGTGTATTCAAGTACTTTGAACCTCTTATTTAGTCTCATTTTGTTGTTGCTTTTTTAAAGGATTAAAACATCAAACTCAAAGAAATATAAAGGAAAATTTTTATTAGGCTATCGGATATTTTTTTTTTTTTTTGGTTAGTCTATTCAGATCCTGAGGCACAAGGTAATGACTTCATTTGCCTTGGGCCAGGGTCAAGCCCTGACCTTTGCTCGACGAGTCACCATTTTTTACTTGCAAGTCTCCTAAGAATATTCCAATTCAAACACTCCACCCCCACAATATAGATGGAATTGATATCCAAAGGCAATATAGTAGCGACGCAAGGTCAAGACGGACTGTTGTGAATTCATTCTAAATGTGATTAGATGCAATTTTTGCAACGTTTCAACAATCTTTTAACATTCTTCTAGAAATGGAATGAACGAATTTTAAAAATTTTATTCAAGAGCATTTCACGTTCTATAGAACACCTTCTAGATAGGTCAAGACTTCACAATAAAAAATAAAATAAAGGAATATAACAGGTGCAATAAATTTAAAAAAAGAGGAGGATGTGTATCAATAATTACAAACAAATAAATAAATATATATATGATTACTCAACAAACAAAGTCGATATGTCCGAGTGGTTAAGGAGACAGACTTGAAATCTGTTGGGCTTCGCCCGCGCAGGTTCGAACCCTGCTGTCGACGTTCATTTATTTTTATATTTTTATGCATATTTCAATCTTTAAATCCCTGCAGTTGAAAGCGGTGCAATTATTAGCAGTTGAGACTACTATTTTGCTTCTGCTTGGCTGCTGCACCGGAGGGGTACACTGCCGAATATTCCGGAAGTTGCGACATTGACAGTTTTTGCACTGCATATTGCAGCAATTATTTGATCATAATTCTAAAAAGAATAAAATTATTTCCGCAAGAAAATGTCGGCAGCTTAAAAAGTGACAAAAACATTAATATATTAACAAAATTCAAATTTAGAGTTAATTTTTGAAAAATTAAATACAAGGGCTTTTTCTAAGAGTTAACAATGAAACTAGCCTTATCGAACGTGAGAAATCAAGAGTTCATCTACTAATCTCTTTCGATTCTCTATCGTGGCACACTATATGCTTATCGTTCATTTCTTGTGATGCAAATACGTCTTTTTTTGGTTACTTGCATCGTTATTGTTATTAATTTAGTATATAAATTGTTTAAATTTGACAATTAATTTAAAAGAGATAAATAAAATGCTATACTTGAGTGATTAACAATGATTTTAGTCTTCTTATATTTTATTTTCTCAAAATCGGTGTATTGTATTGCATGAGTATAATTTGCACGAAAATTCGAACATGAAGATAAGAGATTTATTTGTCTTAGTGTGTTGTATTTTGTGAGTAGATCAACGTATTGCGTTTATTTTCTTAAAATTAATTTCAGGTGAATCAAAAACTAGGGTCAAAGTAAGCTACTTGAACTCAAAATAGCTGGAATCGAAATCTGGTAGAAAATGGAAGTGTCCATCCCACATTGAAAAAATTAAAAGCATTATGTTTATTTAAATAGCCCAAGTTTAACACTTGAGTTTATAGTCCGTGAAAAGGAAATGATCTACATGTTAACGGGATTACTAAAGGCCGCACATGTACGCCGCCGCCCGCCGTCGAGCTTGAACATAGTCCTAGGTCTTAGGATATAACTTTCTAACTTCTACATAAAATTCCCAAATTTCAGATTTCATTCATTCCAAATTCTTCTTATGTAATATAAAATTATTTCATTTCCTGCTCATAGGCTCATTGGTCTTGTTGCTACTATTATAAGGTATGGTAGTTGTATCTTGAGGGGTGAGTGCATAAAATTACCAACTTCAATCCATGGCGTTATCATTTTAAGGAAAAATAGTTGAATTGTTGTCTCAGCTTATTTTGATTTTTTTGCGTTCCGATCTTCTAACTTCCTAATTTGTTTTCGGGTGCATAGAAACTCTATTCAAGTTTTAACAACATTTTCTACAATAGTAATGTTATTTAGATCCAGTAATATTTAAATGTCAGCCTATCATATGTTCAATTAAATGAACTAAAAATTATTCTATTCAATTGAACTTATAATTTAATGTCACCAGTACTAGTATTTGTGCTGATGATAAACAACATTGATATTAAGTGCCTATTTGGTGTGAATTAAAATTTTGATAAAAGTTTAAGTTAAAATTAATAATTAAATTTAAAAATTCACAATTTTTGAATCACATATTTAATCAACTTTTATCAAAATCTAAATAAAATTTTATAATTAGCTACATTTGTTAAGCTCATTTGGTAGAAATTAAAATTAGTTTTTTAATAGATTTTGATAACAATTGATGAAATGTGTAATTAAAATTTTGTGAACATCTTAAAATAAGTATTTAAAATTAATTGTTTATTTTGATTTAAATTAAAATTTAGATTTTAATTATCTACCGGGTTGTTATCAACCGTACTGCACTAACAATCCGGTTGACATCTTGAATGACCGAATATACATACCTCGAGGATCGGACATTATTTTATTCACTCCGAACCCACGAGCAATATAAGTTCCCGTTTGACACCCTTTAATTTCTCATTCTTCATTTCAACCACATATTCTCCAAATAAAATAATATTACACACAAATCAAAAATATTTCATCAATTTTTCATCACACATTCTCTCATCAATCACTATTCCAAAATTTCTATTCTTCTCAAAATTAGATTCAAACACACCCTAAGTGTCGGTCAGTCCTTAGGTCATTCATTTTCGGGCACTTTGCATAATTCTTTAATTATATAACCAAAAAGGGCTAACGGCTCTCACGTGCGTTCGCCACGTACATTTTTAGCTTAGCCATCTGTCCCCTCACTCTCCCCCTTCACACACCACCCCATTCCATTATACAACCAATATATCTACATAAATATATACACAAAGCTGCTCACTTCAGAGATCTACAAAGAGAAATAGAGTTCTAGGGATAGAAAATTAAATGGCAGATTGGGGGCCGGTGGTGATAGCGGTGGTGCTGTTCGTGCTGTTGACTCCGGGGCTGCTGTGTCAGATTCCGGGGAGGAACAGAGTAATTGAGTTTGGAAATATGCATACTAGTGGCCTTTCTATTTTAGTTCATACTATCATTTTCTTTGGGTTAATCACTATTTTCCTTATTGCCATTGGAGTCCATATATACACTGGTTAACAGTTCTGTAGTGAAGCACTGAGTTCTTGATTCCGCAATCTGTATTGTATTGTATTTTTTTTTTTTCGTTTTCTGAAATTTTTAGAGTTGTTGTTTATTGGGTTTGTGGGATTTTGCTAGTTTCTTGTATTTTTTATCGAAATTGTCAGATTTGTTTTGCATTTTGTTTAGATATAAATTTGCCGAAAGGAGGCTAAATTATCGAGACTGGGGGAGAATAGTGTTAATCAGGTCGAGTCAAGGTTTTACTGTTGTTACGATGGTGAAAGATAATGTTGCTTCGTTTGCAGTGAGATTAAAATGGTATTATTCTTGTTCAGGGTAAAATTTTAACCGATCAAATTGCATTGGTGAAAGACGACGGCCCGCCCTACACGAGTAGGTGTTAATTAGGTCACGTCGAGTTTTAATTGTTACATCAAATCAGGGTTAGAACAGATATTTTTTTTGACATAAATTTGAAAGTATTAGACGACCATGATGAAAAGATGAGAGAAAATTTAAAGTATTTCTTTCTTTTCTTATTTGATTGGAGATACCAATGAAGACACATTTTAGTCTCTCCTAATGTCAAATATACATATACCATACACCAAAAATCAGATTTTTAGCCCCTCACAATAAAAATTTTATTCTTATTTTTTTACTTATTTTTAATCACATATTTTTCAATAAAATAATATTTTTTATCATATCAATAATTTTTCCTTTTTTAACCACACATTCTCTATTAATCTATTATTTTAAAATACATTCTTTCAAAAGAATGTGGTTCAAATACATATTTTGAGAAAATTGTTGAAATGTATGGTTCAAAAATTGATAAAAATTGTAAATTTCATAAAATGTGTAATAGAAAACGGGTTATAAGAAAAATGAATTTTAAAAATTGAAAGATAGAAACATGCACTCATCTTGGGGTTGACTTACTACTTAAATGCTTTCAGCAGTTATTTGCTCCGCATTTGGCTACCCAGTATTTACCGTGGGCACGATAACTGGTACACCAGAGGTGCGTCCAATTACTCTTTTAATATTATTGTGAATTATGGGATGCTAACCTTACTATTTTACTTTAAATCTCAATAGAGGATGTTTTTTACGGATATTATTGAAAAAAGAATGTATTTTAAACAGTGATATGATTAAAAATATGTGGTTAAAAAATAAAGAAAAATTATTAATTTGATGAAAATTATTATTTTATTGAAAAATGTGTTGTTGAAAATAAATTTTGAAATAATATATTTTAAAAGAATGTGTACCAAACGGGCTGAAGCACTAAAATAAGCTATATAAGTAGATGACAATAAAGAAAAGCAATATTTTTGTAGAATTCGAACTTCATTTTGGTTCTCCCTAAAATTTAATATTGCAATGAGTATGTCCCTAATGGTGGGAATTAAAATCAAAATTTTAGTAAATTTTGATAAAAATTAATAAAATGCGTGGTTTGAAAAGTTATGAATCCTATAAAATATGTGAATAAAATTAATTGTTGACTTTAATTTAAATTAAAATCTAAATTTTAATTCATATCAAACATATGTTGTATTTAAAAGTTGAAAATCAAGTGGTTTAAAATATGAGCAATTATATTATCACCATAAGATTTTGTTGTTACACCACAATTTTAGTGTACTTATATGGTCCTAAGTAAAATTACTTAATTTGCTACACTTTTGTATATACTTCATAACATTAAACAATTTTCTTAGACACCACAACTATTACGTGGGTTAATTACCTAAATCTACACCGAACTTTGCGTAAAGTTTTCATGAGTAATTAAAATTTAAAAATCATCTTGTTAACAAATGAACTTTGTACTTTGTTATTCCATCCATCACTCAATCAACGGACGATTAAAAAAAATGATGAATTTGCTAATGTGGTTAACGAAATTACGTATGTGGCAATCTATTTCCCACTTGACGTCCATGTCAGTAGAAATTTAAAAATTGAGTTATGAATGATATAACGAATTATAAATTTTAGTCATTAACGGGGTAATTTTTAAAATTCAGTTACCCGTGAAGACTTTACTCAAACTTTAGTATTATTTAGATAATTAACTTAGTAAGAAATTTTGATTTGAGCTTATTTACTACAACATCGATGAGCTATTCAGTGTTCAGATACTCATCTCGATCAAGCCTGTAACATTTTAAAAGAGCGCTTAATGATGAGTAGAATGAGATACTTTCCTCCACTTGTTTAGGAAAAAGTAGAATAACTTAGGACTGTAAAGTGTGAAAACGATGCAATGGCTACTCACTTGGATCCATGGATAATAAGGACAAGATCCTTGATCATCTTTCTATACTCCATTACACCAATACAAGCTACTTCTAGTTTCTAAGGGAAATCCAAGAGCTTTGCGTTGTAGTCCAATTTTTCCCTAAACATTTTGCTAGCTTGTTAATTTTTTTTTCCTTATTTATGGTTAAAGGGAACCATTAAACTTTGTATTGCAAAAGGATATGTAAAAACAATGCATTTCATTATAGCAAATTATTAGATTCAAAATCAAATTCAATTACCGGTGTACAAGCTACTGAGTCCAAGCAAAGGTGCTGGGTTTACCTCCTTTTTGGTGAGTTTTGTGGTGGTATGTGAAAATTCCATTAGTTGCTGCAGCTTCGATCGTTTTTCCATTAGGACACATTTGATTAAAAACTAGAAATCTAATTAGATTCTTGATTTAAAATGTGTATGAATTTCAAAGTTGAATACTATTAAGTGATCAATGTAGTTCGGTAACTCGAGAGAGAAAATATTGTGGCATAGGAGTATAGAAAAGAAAACAAAAGACTAAAAAAAAAATATAAAGATTGATAAAAATGAAAACAAAACTGCAAAGTAACAAAAAAGATGATAAAGAACATGCAGAAATAGGGTTAATTATCCAAATCATCACTGACTTTTCGTAAAGTTTCCACCGGAGCATTGAACTTTAAAAATTACCTTGTTAGTCATTGAACTTTGTAATTTGTTATACCATCCATCACTCATTTTTTAAATTGCTACTGATGTGGACGCCAAGTGGGAAATAGATTGTCACAAACGCAATTCCGTTAGCCACATAAGCAAATCCTTCAATTTTTTAACCGTCCATTGAGTGAGCAATGTATGGGATAGCGAATTACGAAATTTAATGATTAAAAGGATAATTCTTAATGTTCAGTGATAAGGTGGAAATCTTTATGCAAAGTTCATTGATGATTCATGTAATTAACCCATCTTTATGTTGATCTGTATGTTCTCACTTTATGTTGATCTGTATGTTTCTCAATTTATAGTATACATTGTCGATAATTTTATCAATAAATTGTTTGTACAAATCATTTATCTAGGCTCAAGTTTCTCAAGCACGACCAGTTACTATGGCACCTAAAGTCACTCCTCGTATGCCAATGTATGCAATATGGTCTAAGGGCCCTAGCAAGGTAGAACCTAAGATTTTGGGTGTCCTATGTGACATTCTAAACTGGCGCCCTTTTCATGTAATTAAAAAATATATTAATAACAAAAAAAAAATATTAGTTCATTGCAAAAATATAATATTTAAATATTTGTTTATTTTACTACATACGTGAATAAAAAGAGTATATGTAAAGCTCAAAAGCACCTCTCAAATTTCATTAAAATTTACATGTCATCAACTAAGAACCAAAAACTTATTCTTCTAGAACCAAAAAAACTTATCACTTAGCATCCAACAAAAAATTTACCCTTCTAAAACCAAAAAAAATCACAAAATAGCAATTACCAAGTGGACAATTGGCACCAATAAAATGGAGATGTTATAACGTAGATTGTATCATTGTAGAGCAAGCAACAAAGAATAACAAAAGAATTTCTTCTCTTCTCTATTTGATTTTTCTTTGTAGGTTAAAGTGTAGGAGAGAGGGAAATAGAGAATGGGATCTGGGTTTAGCTCTTACTCATTACTTTATTCATTTGGATTTTGGACTGCTCATTGCTTTGTTGGATTAGTAATTGGTTAATGTATTTAATTGAGCATTTAGAATTGGGCTGGTAAAATAGATAACTCAAAATAATATTTTTTTCGAAAACAAGATAGTTTAAAAATAAAAAAAATAAATATTTTTTTCAATAGTATGTTAAATTAAAAAATATTAACTCAATATAATATTTTTTTACTCTTTTTTCATAAATAGCGTGCCCTTTAACTCAACACAACAATAAAAATTTAAAACTTTAAAATTAATAAGATATTTTAAATATATAATTATACATATATATACACCTATAATAATTTTTTTTTGTGCCCCTACAATGTTGAGGCCCGCGCACCTTCGGGCCACCTTTGCTTACATATGAATTGAGAAAATTTATTTTTAGAACATGATTTTGGAATACCTCTAATCTTGTGTAGCACGTGAAGTTATTTGCAGCTTATAATGTAATTCAAACAAGCATGTAAATTTAAATTAATATTTTAAAATGATTATCATTTTTAAATAATGGATGTCAAAGGGTGTGTTTGAATCACATTATTTTGGAAGAATGTATTTTAGAATAATAGATTGATGGAGAATGTACGGTTGAAAAAGAAGGAAAAGTTATTAATGTGATGGAAAATATTATTTTATTGAAGAATGTGTGGTTAAAAATGAGTAGAAGAATGAGAATGAAAATTTTAATACGGCTCAAACATGGGCTAAATATAGTATTATATTTTATTATTATAGTAGTTTCAAGCATAAATGATGGTAGAATACTAATGTATTTATTTAACAAAAAGGATTGTAATAAATACCTCATAGTTGTACACCAACAGTGTGAATCCATTACACCGCGTAATCTGTGACACGAGTACAGCTAACCTAAGCGAATATATGAATAAAGATTTTGTCATTTGTACACTCTTTTCTTTACAGAAAGTTTGACGTTGCCTTTGCTTTGAAAAATTTATGGGCGGAAGAAATATATAAAGAGAAAACTTGGTGGAACGGAATGCATACATATTGAAATAATATAAAACTTGGTGGAACGGAATGCATACATATTGAAATAATATGAAAGGATAAAATGAAATAATGACGTGATGTTATGTTATGTAACTGAAGACGTGACTTCATCATAAACAACATTTTTTTGTACATATGGAGTGTGATTAGTCGCTAGACAAAGGCTTAACAAGAACTTTAATAGATTTATTTGTTCTTTCCCTTGACTAAGCAACATATAGTTGTCCCTAATAAGAGAGTGTTTGTAGAAGATACAACCCTATGAACTCTAATGTTTGTCGTTGAGATTAGTTGATTGTCATTGTAAAACATGGATGAATTAAAAATTGTGTTCATTAAAAGGAAGCACAGATTTATCACTTCAAGTGGAATAAAAGTAATGCAAGGCAAGCGAACTTTTTTTGCTTTATGTTCTTCCAATAGAAATTTCTGCGCCAATAACATTTCTTTCAAAATTTCGCAAATTAATTTTGTCCCATTGCATAGTCCTTTTGTAGGGACGTTGATATTGCGAAGTAATAATATTGGAGAATTTACTCTATCACTAATTTGGGGGTTGGTGTACCGGTTAATGAATTGAAATAATCGACTATTCAAATATATCTAATGAGATAACAAAACTATAATATATGTAAGCATCACCTGGAAGGTGATTAATGAGAATGTTATTAATGGCATCAACATGTTCATTTTTAGGGCCTAGAATAACTCGATTGATCATAAATTCATGGTTCTCAGCATAGTCTAATATATGAGGAAAAACAATGTCAATCAATTTCTTTTAATAAACCACAAGGACCATGCATCGTATGTTTGACAATCATTGCATGTAGATAAGGATACTTGTTAATGTCTAGTATTTCACAATAAACTACGGTGTCCACAGCTTCGGAAGTAACAATTTTAGGACCAACTTTCAAAATAATTAAAAAGTGAGCAATGGGGAAAACCTCCTTTTTTGAAATTCTACCATGTATATAAATGTAGCTTCCGGTCCAAATATTTATCTTTGAACAAATCACGTTTTAGCTCTTCTAATTTTGCTCTAACAACCCAGAAAACTAAATCAAATCTATTCTGAACTTCATCAAATGGCTGCAATTTTCGCCTAAATTCAGGCCAATTAGGATACATGTGATGATTAAAAATATGTTGGGTTTATCAAATTTTTGCATTAATGACATTGCATTCATACATCGTCTTTTCATATCTCTAGGACCACCATTAAGGATGGTGGAAAGACAATTCTCTTACCAATTCATGAGCCGTTACACTCACTAGTATTTATACTATCAACAATTCCTTAATACAACTCGCTATATATTTTCGATTGATTGTTGGGAAAGTAGTCTAGCCTAGAAGTTTCAAATGCGGCCTTTTGAAATTCATATTTTCAAAATTTTTTGGTTTCTTTTCCAATTTATTTGAAATTATTTTTTACGTAATTATGTATCGCTCCCACTGAACCATAATCTTGGATCCGCCCCCGATCATAACACAAAAAATATTGTACTCTATATTTTCTGAGTGAGAATAAATTGTTTTGTCATGAATCCGATGATGGTTCATCATCAAACCTAATCGCAGCCACTTGCGAATCATAGGAGTATTTAAAACTCTATGGTCCATGACCACATCACACATGATGCTAATTCTATGATTTTTAAGATCAGCAATATCCCTCAAGGCACAAAAATCCAGCGTGCGTATGGATTAACCTGCAAAGTATCGATCAATTTTTCTACGATGTTCTTAGACAACTTACTTGAATTTGTAAGCGATTGTCTATCTCATTTTTAGTGCCATAGAAATATACATATAAATACGAAGGGCAATGATCTACTGGTATTAAATTATAGATAGTGATATACTTGTACCAGTACTCTAAAATGTACACTCATTCATTTCTCACCAAATGATGTGAAATAAAATTATTGTTGTAGGTTCGAATGCACTTCCTGAATTCCTTTGATTCATCCGTCATCGAAGTAAAGAGGCGATATAACTCTTCAGGAAATCCTCTATTTTTGAACTTTATATAACCATTACTACAACAAAAGGCTTTACTTTAATTTCTAGACTTCTTAGCTGAAAAAAAGCGACAATATTTTGGCAAAGGCAACACAAAAGATTGATTTGGAATTTCTCGCAAAATAATATTAGCGGAACCCGAAATATTTTAATGTATGTTCTCCAACACGACTTTAAGGGCTTCATAAATCATTTCTTCTCCAATGTCTGTTTTCAAGGAAAAATATAAAGAGAAAAAAATCAAAAAAGCGAAAACAAAATCTAACATAACAACCTAGCCAAAAAAGAAAAAACTCCATAGGAAAGATATAGTTACGAAAAAAAACCAAGAGTTCGAAAATCAAGTGGAAGAGAGATATCTATGATGGAAATATTTAATATGCTATCCAAAAATGCACTTGATTCTCTATTTTGTGCGTATGCAGTAGTAGGGATGGCAAAAAAAACTCGAGCGGCTCGGGCTCGGCTCGAAAAAAGCCAGAGTCAGGCTCGACTTGGGCTCGGCCCGGGCCGGCCCGGCCCGTGGTTTAAACAAAAGTAAAAAAAAAAAAAAGAACTTTATTTGTTGCAGGCACCTGAATTTCAGCTGGAGACAGCTGCCTATTTGCAACTTAATATTAAAAAAACAAAAAACAAAAAAAAAATCGAACCGGCTCGACCCGCTAAGGCTCGGGCCGAGCCTATTTTTTTTTCGAGCTTTACTCGACTTAGCTCAGCTCGGGCCCAAAAAAGCTCGGACTTTTTTTTTTGGTTCAGGCTCGACTCGTTGACATAGCTATGCAGTAGGCACACTGGAACTAAGTTCAACAACTAAACAAGAAAAATAATTTACCAAGACAACAAAAATAGACAGAGGCTACGAAAGTTATCTAACTACAAAAGCTTGCTAGGCTATAAAGAAAGAGAAAATTAATATTGGTAGTAATGTAATCCAAAAATCAAACTATCATAAAATCCGCACACAATTAACCTCAGAAGAATTAAAATTATTATCTTCATCAATCAATTGTCTCATCTTTGTTTTTGATGTATGATCATTCCATGCTTCGAGACGCTCGCACAACTCGTGTTTTCTCTACCTATCTCACAACTCCTTAGATTATTTCTGTATTTCTGTATGAATTTTGGAAGTTAGTACACGAAGTGGGTAAGTGGAGTTGACGTCACTGTCATTGTTCGTGGGAGATTGGGACAAATTTGATTGTAAGTTCATGTGCATAAAGATGACTTTAGTGTGAATTCTTTCCAAGCTACAGTTACAGAATAATAAGGATTTTTGCTATCAAATGAATTCTTTCTACTTGTAGAAAATATGGTGGTGAATTATATGATTATCTCATTATGTTAATTAATGGATAATGACGTTTAACATAATAGCCTATTTTCAACGTTTCAATCAAATAAAAATTTAATGGTAATTTATTATGCGTGTTTCCAAATCCTTAAATTTGCAGATTGATTTTCAATTAATTTTTCCAAACATGTGTTATAAATTGAACTATCGGAAAAGTCTTCATGTCTATAAATAAATAATAATAATAATAAAATCGAAAATTTCTAGCTACTTGAGTAAACTGTCAATACATAATATTATACATAATTACATGTCAAGTGGTTAAATTTTTAAAAAAACTTTTGGTAGCAATTTGAATTTTAAAATTGGGTCGTTACAGTATAATATCAGAGATAGATTTTACTTTTTTGTAGACTTGTCTGAATTTTAAAGTTTTAATGAAAAAATTGTAAATAGTATCGTCACTGTTCACGTGAACAGTGGGTGAAAAAATATTTTTCATATAACTAATTTTAAACGATACTTTAGAAAAAAAATGAAAATGAAATGATCAGTGGGTGAAAAAATATTTTTCATATAACTAATTTTAAACGTTACTTTAGAAAAAAAATGATAATGAAATAATAATATTGAACTTTCTTGTTTTAGATATTACATGTAATAAATTGCTATGTGTTTAGCCTAACTTTGCGTAACGTTTGTTATAATAATTTTTTAAGAGATAAATTTAATGATGTAAAATTTTTAAAGTTCTAAAATATGTAAAAATTTGAACAGTCATTGGCACTCAACGACCACCTATCAACTACTCTCCAACGGCCTTGAGGTATGTAATGAGAGGAAAGAAATGATTATTCAAATATTTTGTGTAACTTACATTTTCTATTGCCTACTTATAAATTTCAGGCTATGTAAATTTTTTTCTTGATGTATACATTTTTTATTTACAAGTAAAGAATGATTTCCTTGTCTATATAAATGAATGTTCGAGCATTAAATACGCTATGTCATCGTTATAAGAATGTAAGCATAGTATGTTGGGCTTGGTGCTTGTATATGACGGATGATATTATTTTTTCAAGGAAATAACACCACCTGCCACACAAATTTGATGCGTGACTTATTGCGAGCAGTATAAAATTTGAGCAAATAGAGCCAAGCACCTCCACCACAAAATGCACCCATGTTTGTTACTGGAGCTATCTCGGTGGTTGAGTAGTTTTGTAAGTACAAGCTTCCTACTTTTGATTGTGGTTCCGACCCACTGGATGAATTAGAGGTTTTGAGTGCATCATTCGACACATTGCTTGTACAGATTCACAAAAGGTACTATGCACAGAATTTATGTTTGTTGGATCAGCCAGTCACTTGTGAGAGTCTACCTCGCTTACTAAGATCGAAGAACAGCAACTTAACCTGACTTGGGAGCAATTTAAGGATGAGGTGTTGGCAAAGTACGTTCCATAGACTTTGAAAAAGGCCAAGAAATCAGAGTTTTTGCAGCTCAGACAAGAACATGTCACTTACTGATTACAAGAGGAAGTTTTAGCACTTTTCAAGGTATGCTCCGTACTTGGGGTAGGACGTTTGAACATGGACTATGCTCCAAGATCAGCATAATCATTATGTCTCATTGTTTCACATCATACCGTAAAATGTTGGAGAGGGCTCATGTTATTTCATACTAGAGGACTACATTTGAACAATATGCCCAACATAGCAAATAGTCAACCAAAAAAAGAAAGTGAAATGATTAGAACAAATAAAAACGTAATTGGCAGAATAAGAGACCAAGAGTCGTAGTTCGTTTCGATGGGATGAGTGGGAGTATTACACCATGTCCTAAGTGTAATAAACTCCACAGGGATGAATGCTTATTTATGAGGAACATGTTTTCGGTGTTGTAATTCGCGACACATTTGTTTACACTATATGAAGCCTTTACAGAAGAGGATGATGACTAAGACAAGAACTGAAAAGAAAGGCCCGAGTTTTTGTACTGAATCGCAAGAATCTGAGCAGGATCCAAATGTGATAGCAGGTATTTTATTATTATTAGATGTACCTGCTTATGTTCTTTTGAGTCCGAAGCCACACATTTTTTTATCTCTGCATCTTTTGTCGCTAAATCTAACACTGCATGTATGAAAATGGATAATGCATTAGAAGTTAGCATTCCTTCAGGAAGAGCTATTTATACAAATCAGATAATTGAGACTATTAAGTTAGAAATTGACGGAAAGGTACTAGAGACGAACATACCTTTTAGAGATGAAATATTTTGATGTTATATTAAGCATGGATTGGTTGGGACTCAATCATGCGACAATTCGATGTTACGATAACAAAGTATTATTTCATAGGTTGGGAAAGGAAGAGTTTCGTTTCATTCGGGCAAATTTCAAGTTTCTACCTCATCTTGTATCAGCTTTGCAAGAGAAGAAGATGCTAAGAACATAGTCATGTCGGATTATTAGTTAATATTATCAGTTCCCAACATACAATAGCAACTGTTAATGACATAAATGTTGTGCAAGATTTTTTGGATGTATTTTCAGAAGACCTAGCTAGCATCCTACCAGGTAGGCAGATGGAATATACAATTGACTTGGTCTCCATAGTGACACTAATATCCAAGGTCCCATACAGAATGACACCTAAAGAACTTTAAGAATTGAAGTTACAATTGGAGGAATTTCTAGATAAAGGTTTCATTTAACTAAGTGTATCTCCATTGGGCGTTCCAGTACTTTTTGTGAAAAAGAAGGATGTGACTATGAGGATATGTATTGACTATCGAGAATTAAATCATCTGACCATCAGAAATAGATATCCACTTTTAAGAATAGAAAATTTATTCGACTAGTTAAGGAGTGCAAATGTGTTTTCCAAGTTCGGCTTGAGGTCAGGGTATCATTAGCTGAAAGTCAAGACAAATGTAATACCAAAAACTGCTTTCATGACTTGTTACAGGTATTATGAGTTCACTGTCATGCCTTTTGGTTTTTACCAATGCACCAACAATATTTAAGACCGAATGAAACGATTGTTCTATCAGTACTTGGACCAATTCGTTATAGTATTTATTGACGACATACTTGTGTACTCCAAAAATAAAAAGCAGCATGAGAATAGTACTTCATACATTGAGAAACGAGAAATTATATGTCAAATTCAACAGTTAAAGTGAAAACGGTAACAATTGGCCTAGACCATCTAGTGTGGGTGAAGTTCATAGTTTATTTGGATTGGCCGGCTATTATAGGACATTTATTGAAGACTTTTCAAAAATTGCAGGCCGATGACTCAGCTAACTAGAAAGGGTATAAAGTTTTAGTGGATGAAAAGTGTGAAGAATGTTTCCAAAAACTTAAGCAGAGATTAGTCTTGTCTCTTGTATTGACGGTACCTGAAAGTTCTAATGGGTTTGTAATGTATAGTGACGTCTCCAAGCAGGGCTTAAGTTAGGTTTTGATGTAATATGAAAAGGTGATTGCTTATGCCCCGAGGCAGTTCAAGCAGTATGAGCAGAACTATGCAAGGCACGACTTGGAGCTTGTAGCAGTAGTTCACGCCTTAAAGATATAGCGTCACTATCGTATGGAGGGAAGTGTGATAGCTATACAGATAACAAGAGTCTTAAATACTTCTTCACACAGAAGTAACTGAATATGAGGCAAAGGCGATCGTTGGAGTTAGTGAAATATTATGACTATACAATTATTTACCTTTCCGGTAAGGTTAACGTAGTTCGCAAATGCTCTTAGCAGGAAGACAGTAACGTAGTTAGCAATTTTATCTACAGTACAAGAACATTTGATAAAGGACATTGAGAAATTGAGATTAGAAATTATCACACCATCGGCTCAGACTTCAATGAGATTACAGGCGTTAATGATTCGACCTACCTTAAATGATCAAATAAAGAAATCACGAAATAAGGATCCATTTTTACAAAAGATTAAGGAGGATTTGAAATATCTACGGATAAGGCAATGACTTTTAAATGAAGATTGTGTGTACCTAAAGATGAAATTGTAAGAAATGAGATATTGGAAGAGGATCATTCTATCCCCGTATGCTGCACATCTAGGTAACACGATGTGGAGAACATGAAAATAGGAATTGGTCTATTCGTGAAGAAATGTATTGTATATCAGTAGGTCAAAGCAGAACATCAAAAGCCATCAGGACTATTGAAACCGTTGAATATTCTAGAATGAAAATGGAACACATAGTGATGATTTTCTACCAATCAAAGTAAATTTCAATATAGAACAACTCGCACAGTTATATATCGGAGAGATAGTCAGATTGCATGGAGTTTCAGTCACCATTGTTTTCAATAGAGACCCGAGATTCACATCAAAATTTTGAATAAGCTTGTAGGAAGCCATGGGGACAAAACTGAAGTTTAGTACTACTTATCATCTACAGACGGATAGACAATCAGAAAGAATCATTCAAACTCTTAAAGATATATTAAGGACAAGTGTTTTGAATTTTGACGGTGGTTGGGAAACACATCTACTGTTAGTAGAGTTTGCTTACAACAATAGCTTTCGGGCAACTATAGGCATGGCTCTATATAAAACTCTCCGTGGTAGGAAGTATAGATCCCCTATCCATTAGGATGAGGTCAAAGAGAATAAAATTTTGGGTTTTGAAATCATTGAACGAATAGTTGAGGTGGTTGACAAGATTAGATACAGAATAAAGATCGTATAGGATCGACACAAAAGTTATGTCGATGGTAGAAGAAATGATTTGAAATTTCAAGTAGGTAACAAAGTTTTTCTAAATGTAGCACTAATAAAGGGTGTTCTGAGATTTGGTAAGAAGAAAAAGTTAAGACCACGGTTTATTGGACCTTTCAAAATTCTTGAAAGATTGGTATTGTGGTTTACCGACTTGCCTTATTGCTTGAACTCGCATCAGTACATAATCTCTTCCAAGTTTCTATGATCAAAAAATATATTCATGATCACAATCATGTGATGAGTTATCAGACATTGGACGTAAGTAAAGACTTATCATATGAAAAAGTCTTGACGATGATTTTGGATATAAAAGTGCACCAATTAAGAAATAGATAGATTCCCTGGTCAATGTTTAATGGCGAAATCATGGACTTGACAAGTCAACTTGTGAGAAGAAAGAAGATCTTCAGACCAAGTATTCAAAATTCTTCGATTAATCAAGGTAAATTTCGAGGATGAATTATTTTAAGGGGGTGAATTTCGACTAAATAATCTTACAATAGAAACTCAATTACACCTTAGTCTTTTTAAACACAATAAAGTCCACAAAATTATTTAATCGCTCCGTTCTTTTGTTTTATTTTGTTTGGACTAAATATTTAAGTATTGTAGGAGATGTAAAAAGTATATCAATATTGGGCTCATTGGAAAGTTCATATTAAATGACGCACCATAAACTCAAGAATTAGTTATTTTTGGATAAATTAAACCAAAAGTTATTGAAGTTGAAAGATGTTTCCTTAATTTGTAATTAGTTAAGTTAATTGTGATTTAAATTTTCTATTGCAATGTGTAGTAATCTTTTTGATAAAGTTTAATTGAAATCCCGTTTTGATTATGATAGTTTAATAGTAATTCTAATATTCAAAACCTATCCTTATCCAAATTATTTGTCTTACACGTTTTCCACTTGACACCAACTCTTTATGGCCAAGGTTATATATATGCAGAAAAATAAATTTTGGATTTTGATTTTTGGATTTTGTCTTTCAAAAATTGATTTGATCTAACGAGGTAAGATAACGAGATGCAAGTGATTTTGTCCTGTTTAATCATATTATTTCACGTTGACAAATGTTATGCTAACGAAATGATATGATATGCTATGCTATGATATGACCATGCGGTACAAAAGATATGATATATTATTTGCTCTTATTGAATTATAAAAATATGATATGATAGTATCGTTATTTTGATTTATGAATTGATATTTTTATTTGGGATTGCACAATTACTCGTGTTATATTGAGTATTCTATATACTCACCATTTTTCTCTACTATTCACAAGTTAGAATGAATCGTTAGTTGACGGGCGATGTGGTGCAATCGTTGTGCTTGGATTCATGAGATTTAATAAATCAAACTCGGTGTAACGTGACCAAATTTTTTATTTTCAACATTTACTGTAATTTTATTAGTATATCGAGTTTTTATTTAGGGGTAAGAAGCATGATTTATTTGGTTATAAGCTACAATATGTGTTATATTTATTTGTGAGACCAATATTATGTTTGAGGGTTATGATGTGAATAAAATGATGCATGATTTGGTTACATGAGCGTGAATTTTGGAAGTTAGCACAGGAAATGGGTTATTGGAGTTGACGTCACTGTCATTGTTCATAGGAGATTGGGACAACTTTGGTTGTAAGTTCCTGTGTATGGAGATGACTTTAGTGTGAATTCTTTCCGAAGTTACTGTTATAAGGACTTGTGCTATCAAATAAATTCTTCCTGTTTGTATTAAATCTGGTGGTGAATTATATGATTATTTAATTACGTTAATTAATGTTTAATGATGTTTAACTAGCCTATTTTCAATGTTTCAGTCAAATAAAAATTTAATGGTAATTTATTATGTGTGTTCCCAAATCCTTAAATTGTTGTCACCCCCAGCTGACTCATTTTTCCTCCAAAAATCACGTGGAACATTGATCTCATTGGGGTTGGTACGGGATTGATTTCTAGTGGTTGAGTTGTGAATCATATTGGTATTTTATACAGAACGTATGGTGAACTTTTCTAAAAGATTATGTAGGAAATGTGGGCAGTATTTTATAAGATGACCCTCCTTCAGCGCCAAAATGTTGATGTCTAAAAGTGTAATACAAAATTTACATCAACTTTAGAGAAAAATTATGTTTATTGCTAATAGAATTAGAGCAAAGCACATAATTTGCATAAAAGGAAAGTAGTGTCGAATGTCATTTTCAAAGAAGTCTTTGCCCTGCCTTGGGAGAGGACCATTCGTCCCTATTTATAGGATGGAAGACCACACCACTTGACCGTCTCATGTCATTTCTGCTGCAGTATTGTCCTAAAAATGCTAGCCACTTATCCAAAATTTTACTAATTTGATTGGTCGCTAAAGTCGACCTTGTCAAGTCATCATTACACAAGCTTTAGCTATAACTTCATGTAATAATGACATGATAACAAGTAATCATTCTCTGCTGGTAATTAGTTGAAAATGAGGTACTAAGTCATGGTTGCTATGTGTCATTCAATAAATGGTAGATGGAAAGGTGTGGTAGTGTGGCAATGATTATGCATTGTTATGTCTTTGCAGATTATGACAATCGTTTGTCCGATCTGATCTTGCAGCTAACATGCCAGGCCTTAACATTTAGAATAGGCATAGTATTCTGAATATTTATTTTCATGAGGTGGGAGGTCGGACTCCAACGACAAAAAATCTTTATTAAAGCGCGCATGAATAAGTATTTAAAACATGACTTTCAAATCAATTAACTCTAGGCAAGATAATGTATAAAACATGAATGTGTATCGGAATTAATTACAACCCAACCAATGAAAGACTGTCACCAGTTATTTTATAAAAAGACCTAATCGTCCCCATCTCGAAGGAAATCTATAAATAATTTTTGCCTAAGAAGAGAAACCATGTAAATTCAATTACCTCACTGCCAAATAGCAATTTCCCCTCTTGCTCTAGCTTTATCATCATAATAGAGACTTAGAAAGAGAGAATTATAGCTGGATAAGAGAAATTTAGTCATCATAATTTTACCGTCAATGAACACTAAGCCAAACTGTCACATCCCTTAAGAAGATCACCTGACTCAAAATACTTTGCAATGTTAGTTAATAAATTTTATAGAGTCTTAGAAAATAATAGAAGTTGAATATTAGTTCCTCGATGCCTCCAATGTATCCAACCATCTTCTCAACATCAATTCCTGCAAATATTTTTTCTTCAAAACATGGGAAAATAAAAGATACACACGCCACATGTAGAAATAGTAAGTTACATCAGATTAAAGCCCTTATGAAGATTATAGCTCCGTTTCATAGAACATAAACCTAAAAAGCGACAAAGGAACTAACAAAAACCTAAGAAAACCCAAATCAAATGCACGAAGACCACTCACATCAAAAGCTTTATAGAAATTCGTGAAGCCCCTATATCAAAAATTCGTTAATAAACCTACATAAAATGTATATAAATTAATGAATGTGACATGATAAAAGATGCCAAAATTGAGTGAATTGACTACCCTGACTCAAATGTAAGTTTCCAACATCATCATATTTAGCCCTTTTTGGGCCCTCATTTTTAAAATGCGTTTTTCTCAATCTAATTTTTAATGGGGTCCTTACAAAAATACCCTTAAAATTATGGGTGTTTTGAAAAATCATGTGAAAGATTTTTAGGAAGTAAAAAATACTGTGTAAAATGAAAAGGTGAAACAATGTCACTTTTTTAATAAAAATAGTCACTTTTTTTAAAAAAGTGGCACAAACTCAAAAAAAGTGACAAAATTCAAACAAAGTGCCACACACTCCAAAAGTGATACAAATTTAAAAAAGTGACAAAATACCAATCAAAACCCATGTTTGTTAATTCAAAAAAGTGATAGAAATTTTTAAAGTGACATTGAAAAAGTGACCCATTGTCACTTTTTAAAGTTAATATCACTTTCTTATTAAAAATGACATACAATATCATTTTTATTAAAAACAAATTATGTTTGTCACTTGAAAAAGTGA
>CAIGRB010006503.1:0-35651 GCA_903798255.1 Fraxinus quadrangulata | reverse complement strand
AAAAGATATATCTTTTTCTTTATCAAAAGTAACTTTATTAAAGTACCTTTTGTCATTTCAAACTTTCGGCTGAGGATGAAGACAAAGCTCCTACTTTTTGAAAAGTAGTCGACAAAGCACTGTTCGGGCTTAAAAAAATCATAAATCTTCAAATTTCTGCAACTTGATGAATATCTCAAGAGTGAAACTAGAGGATAATCAAAAAAGGAGGCTTGGGCTCAATGTAGATAGTTTGTAACTATATAAAAAATATGTTTTGGGTTTGGGTGATTTGAACAAATTTGATATTTGTGGGGCTCAATTTGCCTTTTTTAAGTTATAAAAATAGGTTGGGCTTTGTTTGGCTAATTTGGACACAAATTTTAATACGAATACATGAATATTTTGACATTTAAGTGTGCATATGTGGTCAATGAAATGAGTGACCGCATTTCATGCGCTTATCCCATATGCGGGACGTTTCGAAAATGCACCGAGCATATATATATATGTGTGTGTGTGTGTCTGTGTGTATGCGTGCATTTTAGAATACGGATTGAGATTAATGCTCAACATAATTCTAATTTATGATTTTCTTAGTTTGTTTATTAAGAAATAATGTTTAAGAACAAATAACGAGTCATAAAGAATTGACAGAAACTAGGGTGAGTCAACACAAAACACCAAGAACTAGTAGTGAGGAAACCAAGAACTACCAAATCTAGAATGAGTCACCAAGAACCGTTTAAGATCCTAACGGATCTCCACAAAAATCGCCAAGCACTTCGAAGAATCCAACCACAGGTTCAATCTAAGGTAGATCAAACTACAAATACTCTAAAAACAAGTTTGTTTCCATAAAAAAATCCAGATTGAAGAAGTTTTCAGAAAATTCTCATAAGAAACAAATAGGGACCGTTTCGTTTGTATTTCAGTTTTCAATTTTGAGTTTTGATTCCGTTTCAAGTTTTTTGTTTTAAAGGTCTCTTTTAAGATTGTTAAAAATTCATTTGGTTTATCATTTCAAAAAATTATTCGTCGAAATAGAAATCTAAAAAACATTTTTAATTTGAAATTTTGAAAAAATTTATTCGTCGAAATAGAAATCTAAAAAACTTGTTTAATTTGAATTTTTGAAAAAAGTTATTTTATGACATTATATTCCACGAAATTTGATTATTCAGTAAAATAGAACAATTTATGTTAGTATATTATCAAGTAATATATACATTTTAAAGTTGACAAATCTTACAATATTTTTTCTCGTTACAAAAGTAAAATTAAAATAAATAATAAATTAGTTCAAAATAAGGGAAATAAAAATAAAAATTAATGATGTGGACTGAATTTTTTTTAGAACGTGTAAATGTTTCTCGTAGGCACTGTTCTTTCCATTCCTTGTCAAACCTGTTTTCTGAAATCTAAACTTCAAATACCAAGTATAAAAACACGTGATATAGGAAATGTACCAATTGAAGTTCATAATCATTAATAAACATGCTAGTTTGAGACGTGACATTAATGTCAATCAAAACACCAGCCGAAACATTAACATCACAAAATACCAAAACCCAAACAACTAATGCATTATGATATGGAATGCAATGTAATGCCAATTCTCCCCCTTACTGCAAACTCTCAACATATTTTTATGCAGTATATAATATATATCTATGTCTCTCCCCAACGACCCCTAGACATAAAATGTAAATATCAATGCATTGAATTTCAAGCTTTCACCTTGTGTAAATATTTTATGTGTACATACCCTCTCCCCCTTTTTGTCACAAATGACAAAGGGACCGATAACTAAAAAACTTTTAACACTAAAATATAATAACTCAAAAATGCTGTTGTTAGCATGCACAAGTATAAGCAATGTACAGTAAACCTTCCTACACACTTAGTTCAAGTTAACATTGAGTAAATTGTACAAGTGATCAATGTGTGTAAAGTGTTACTAATCATTTTTAACCAAGACTCCAAACCTTAATTTTGTGAGAAATGACATGCTAAATATCATTGTCAATAAGTATATTCCTCTACTAATGCAAGTCAAACCATTGAAAACACATTAGACCATATAAAGAAAATCTCATTTTGTATGGATAATTTCTTTTCTCTCCCTGACTTTTTGCATATTTTATGTTCACATCTTTCAATATTTTAAACTCATTATTATTTTTCACATCTTAAGTACAACTTTTTCTCCATTAAGCGACTAAAATGATCTAGTAGCGAGTTTTAAGTTGGTTAACTCAAGTCAGTTGACCATAGGCATCAAGTTATGAGAAACCCTGCAAGCTTAATTGCTCGAGTCAAATAGGTTTCGAAGAAGAATATAAGATATCGAGCTTTTTATTACCGGGGATAAACTTGAGTTTAAGTCTAAATAATGTCAATTCATGTTTAAAGTCACATTTCTAACAAGTGATTGTCATCCTAAATCTCACACGCGCGATAGAGTCCTACTAACAATATCATAGTGTGTGCAATGCAGATGATACAAGAATACACATATATTAAGTACTCCATACGTAACCTAAATCAGCAATGAAAACTATGTCACAGCTCATTGATTAAACCCATGCTTGATCACAACAAAAAAAATCAAGTATATTGTATATTATGCTGTAAATGAACATTTTTCTGCATTTTTATTTTTCAAATTTTCATTTTTTGTTTTTATTTTAAAGCATGAATGTACCAAGCACAAAAAAAAATGTCAAACACACAAAAATAAATAAAAAAATATGCATGAATTCTTCTATCTAGAAAAATAAATAAACAAATATGATGCACGCGAAAATCAATGTCATACGATGATAATGTACAAGTGTCCACCAAAAATACCTAATGAGTTAGATATGCAAATACACTTACCTTTAAGAGCATCGTTATCTATTTCAAAAAATTTCAAATCACTCTTCTTCACCCAAACTTGCCTAGTGACAGGAATATTCTCAATCATATGTATCATTAATTTGGTCAATTGACTCACCTGATTAGTAACAAAGTCAATATGACCAACAAACTCTTGATTTTTATTTCTATTTAAATTTCGGTTTCTATTTATGTTAAGAAAATGACGACACCCAAGCCTTATGTATCCTAACTCACCGCAATGAAAACATGTAGGGATAAACCTAGGACCAAATGTATGTGATCGCTGATGTCTATTTCTAGGTGGCCAGTCATTCGCTGTCTAGTAGCCCTCTAACCTACATATCCCTTATTCTTAGGTTCAGGGTTAGGCACATATTTAAGTTGGTCAGTACCAGAGACAAATGTGGTCCTGGACGTACTAGCAACATTATGATCATTTTTATTGTATCTCAGACCTCCCTTATTACCAGTACGCTTGACCATTTTCAAAATGTTATTTAGCTTCTTAAAACCACTAGAAAAGACAAGAAGTTGAGACTTGGAATACTCTAGATCGCTCAAAAGATTTTTAACCTGAATTTCTAAGGTTTCATTTTCAACTGTCAGCTCATTACCTCTCCTAGAGATCTTCTCAAGCTCACTAGTGAGATTCCTAATCTGAGTATCTATAGATTCATTCATTGATTTCAACTCACTCAGGGTTGAGGTAGATTTCTGAATGTACACTACGAGTTTTTCTTTCTTCGACTCAAGTTCCGTAAATCTCGTACTTAAGACTTCATTTTTAGTAAGAATCTTAACACTCTCCTCATAGATTCTATCATAAGCATCATGAATATCTTCCTCACTATTAGAATCTTCTTCTGAATTCTCACTACTACTTATGCTCTAAGTCTTCTCACTTCCCTTATCAGATCCATTCTTAATTCTCATAGTAAAGACAATATATTTTCCACTTTACTTATGAGTTGATTTCTCATTCTGATTGTTCGAGCTAGACTCGTCATCAGTGAGAGTAGCATTCATGGGCTTATCCAAATTTCTCCTACTGCTAGGGCACTCACTCTTAAAGTGGTCAAAACCTGGACAATTATGACATCTCACAGATTTGGAACTCTTCATAAACTTACTTGGACCACTTCTATGCTTCTCTTGAGATTTTTGTTTATTGCTAAACATTTTTCGGAATTTTTTTAGTAAAGTACGCTAATTTCTCTTCATTAGGAGAATCTGAATCCGAGGACTCGTTGTGACTATTCCTCACAATTTTTAAGGTCAATAACTTATCGTTTGTAGATTTAGCTAATGTCAGCTCATAAGTTTGGAGAGATCTAACCAGCTCTTCCACCTTAATAGAGTCTATATCCTTACTCTTCTCAATAGCAGTGATTTTAGGTCTAAATTGTTTAGGTAAGGATCTAAGGATTTTTCTAACAATTTTTAACTCAGGTATTTTCTCACCTAAGTTGAAACTAGAATTAACTATATCATTTAAGCTCGCATAGAATTCATCAAATGTCTCATTCTCTTTCATCCTAATCTCTACAAATCTAGTGGTCAACATCTGTAACTTAGAGTTTTTAACAGCCTGAATTCCTTCATGTATGGTCTGTAGAATATCTCAAACTTCTTTTGCAGCCTCACACATAGATACTCTCCTAAATTCTTCAGGGGACACTACCATAAATATGGCATGTAAAGCTTTGTTATTGTAGTTACACTCATATAAGTTTGCTCTAGTCCAATTAATAATGGAAGTGGGGATAACTTCATTATTAACCGTAGAACTAAGGGCAGCCCAACCATAACAATACTTAGCCATTTCAAAAAGGCTTTCATCCTAACCTTTCAGTAGGCATAATTACTGTCATCAAAATAAGGCGGAACAGATAATGAACTACCCATCTAGATAATATGGGTCAAGGAACGTAATTGGGCTCTAATACCACTTGAAAGTTACGAATTACCAAATTAACAGCTACTAAGTTATCGAATGGTTATTATTTATCCATTTTTAATTTTGACCCTATGTGCAAAATTTATCAATCAAAAGCAACAAGTCACTTTTAATTGTTTCTAGATGAATAAGCATTCATGTCCAATATCCCATATTTGAATACCACAGTAATAAAGAAAGTAATAAATAACGAACACCAAAATGATGACGAAGAAACATCAACTGGGTAAAAACTTCGGGACCAATCCAAAACACATTGAAATTAGACATCATTTCTTAAAAGATCACTCACAAAAGAAAGATATTGTGTTAGAATTTGTGAACACGGAAAATCAATTGGCCAATATTTTCACTAAACCTCTTGGACTTGATTGATTCTCACACATTCGACGAAGCTTAGGCATCATTGATGAATTAGAGGTACTCAACTAAGTTATACTATGTGCTCATACATACTTTACTTTTATATGTGACCTTTTTATTTAATTCATTAAAAAATAGGGGACCAAACGATTCAATCGGATGTCTAGACCCCTGTCCAGTTTAACATGGAATTGTAGCTCTACCTACCGAACGTCCTGTTCATCGCGAATACAGGTCCTTAAATCGCGACCAGACCTTCATTTTTCCCAATTCTTCTCCATTTCTCTCAATTTTCTCCATAAATCTCCTCTACACCCTTCATTCTTCCAACTCAAATAATCAATTATCCCTCTAAATAAAAAACCTATTACCTCTACACTTCAAATTCATCCAAACATTTGATACTTTCATCCATCAAATCTTACATTCCCCAAAATCCAAACCCTAGTCCACTTCTTTCCTACCTCATCAAATTTCTACAATTTCAGTGTCAAAAGAGCGGGCAAGAGACTCAAGAGTACTGTGCGACGATCTCCACCACCTTCTTCTGACGAAGAATTCGACATGGAACTCGATGTGCCAACCTTTAATAAGTAAAAATGTTAACTTAAGCGATTTTACTATTGAAAGACCCGCATTTCATGTAGAAGAGTATTTTTGAAAACATGGGGTGGGTGTCTATTATTAATTTAGAAGAACGTGCTATTCTCGTCTTATGAAAGAATTTTAAAAAAACATGGTTATTATTCCTCACTCCGATGAGATTTCGTGTTTACTTAAAAATATTCGTATCACCATCAACAAATCTCTCATTCATGATATTTCTGAGCTCGAGACGTGTGATATTCAAATTTTTCTTTATAAAACTCATCCCACTTTAGAAGGGTATGACCCTTCTGAGGCATGTCATCGGGTAATCGGGAAGGATTTTGAAAACATTACAAAATTTAGTGCAAATCAATTAACCTTTCCATGTAAAGTTTTACAAAACATCATTGCACATGTCATTTTTCCTCGAAACGGTCATCGAGACAAGGTGAACTTTTTGATCTTTTTATTCTCGATTCATTTTCTTGTTGGGCGGAAACTAGATTTTCCAACTATTGCATTAGGTCTCATGAAACTTGTGCATTCCACGCATCATGTTAAAGTTTTACCTTACGAAATGCTTCTTACGAAAAATTTTAAACATTTTGATGTTTCACTACAAGATGAGAACTTTGTTAAACTTTGCCCTACTAATACTATCAATGTCTAAACCCTTAAACCGATGAAGATAGTAAAAGAACATGGTCAATGGGTGCCACACACAAAAGGGTTTGATCTTACCTCAGATCCATCGACTCTACCATTTGAAAGTGATGATGATGACGATGTTGATGATATACCTTAAGTTCTACACTCTCGTCATGATGTTCTAGCCTCTAGTGCTCCTCGTTCTTCGATTGGCGGCTTCACATTTACCGATGATCACTACAATCTTCTCAACGGATGCATCGATTCTCTTACATCCTCAGTTGATGGCCTTGGTGAAATGCTTCGTGAGTTGCAAGTTCAGCAGACTGCCATACAAGCTTAACAGGATGTCATTCAAATACAACAGGCAGCAATGCAAGCTCAGCAGAATGCCTCATACGCTCACTTTTATGCACATTTTCCTCGTCCACCTCCTCTGGAGCCGTAGTCATAGCTTTTGTTGCTATTTAGGATATATCTTTATTTTTCTATGACTTGTCTACACTTACCTTGTTTAGTTTTTTTTATGATGTTGGTTTTTTGGACATCATTATCTATGGTTATTTCTTTATGCTTAATGCTATGGTTATCTCGTAATCTATGTTTTGTCTTGTGTTCTTTGTTTATGCCAAAAGGGAAAAATGGAGTGAGATAATTATGCATGATTATACATGATTTAATTTGACAATAATATGCTTGTAGTATATGAAAAATGGGAAAAGAGAGAAAATCATTTATATACCTTGAATGTATGGTTACTAATGTGTAAAATATAGGGGATTACGAATTACATGAAAAATTTACAACATATATTCCTTTATAAATATGATATCAATTGTTCAATCCTACTCTACAAATCATCTTGTTTGTCATAATTAAAAATGGAGAAATTATTGACCTATGGTTGATCTCGTGTTTTGATTATAACAAACAAATTATTTTATCTCTAACAATTGAATTCAAGTCTTCATAACTATTGTGGCCAAATTGATCAATTGAAGACAAAATGACTGCTACCAAAATACTCGCTACTTAATATCAAAGAAAATCGAGATGGAAACCAAGCAATCACGTCAAATCAATCGAAGCATTCGCGACGAATCAAGCATTCATTGAAGGTATTAGACTTCGATGATTTGAATCCATTTGTAAAGGTAAAATGCTTTAATCCTTAACAATGAATCACTAAAATCTCATAAGTTAATATTTTTATGCACGAGATAAATTATTAATAAAAACGCTTGCATAAAAATTATTTTCAATATGACAAAAATCTTCACTTGATTTTAAAATCTTGTTCCAATGACACTCATTTTGGAAAGTAAAGTGAATATATTCTTCAAAAGCCTACACCTGTTAAAATAATCAAGAAAAGAAAAATTCGGAGCAATTTTGTTATAGCGGACGTCTGGTTGGTCAAACGGTCAAATTTTTAACCGTTCTGATTTCTGACGCACAACGGCTAGTTCAATCCTCTGCTCCAGTGGTGAAAATTTTGGTGTTTTGACTGCTATAAATACAATTTCACTTTACATTTAATATACAACTTTAAGAGCTTTTATGTGAGATATTCTTGAACAAAGCTACATTG
The DNA here is from genome assembly GCA_903798255.1 of Fraxinus quadrangulata. Classification (NCBI taxonomy): domain Eukaryota; kingdom Viridiplantae; phylum Streptophyta; class Magnoliopsida; order Lamiales; family Oleaceae; genus Fraxinus; species Fraxinus quadrangulata. Next base: position 27,639 of record CAIGRB010006503.1, on the reverse strand, counting down.
ATTTATCTTTTTCAAATAATTTAATTTGAAAAACATTTGATTGAATTCACTTTTGAAAATTATTTACTCATCAAAGTTTTTCTAACACTTGATCTTCATTCATTGCTATTTATTAAAGTGTTAGCATATTTCTTTCTTGGTACTTAATTTAATTATATCATTTATTAAAAGAGAAGTTTTAAATTATAAAATCAATTTCTTATTAAATTTATGGGTCGTGGTTGAGGTCCCGTAAAGGTCAACATTGTATAAAAATCGGTACTCATTGATTGTAAGTCACCGGAAGCGTTGTAAATGGTTGGATTGCACCATAAGTCAATCAATATAGTGAAAATGCCTTGTTCGTACCGGAGAGATTGATAACGGATGACGTAGATCATTACTTTGGATCGAGCATCCATAATTGTATCATTTTCATCATCATCATCATCTCTCTCTCTCTCTCTCTCTCTCTCTCTCTCTCTCTCTCTCTCTCTCTTACTTATTGTATTTGCTGTTTGAATTTATTTGATCCTTACTTGCTTGTATTTATATTAATTTTTCGAAAACGTTTCAGTTAACCAATTGACTCTCCTCTTGGTTAGCCATTATTGGGCATTCACCTTGGTCAATGATTTCGTTATCAACTTAATTGAATGAAATGTAAATCATAATATCATTCACAACCTTCATATGATTTTTGACATACTCGAAAGATATCGTATTAGCGACCATTGACAGAGCGACGTCTAAATGAGATAGTGTTTGACGGTGTTAAAATGAACGACCATTCACTTAACTTTCCAAAATGAGCGATAACGTTTGATAGTGGTAAAATGAGATAGTGTTTGACGTCGTTTGTGTTGGTGGCAGGGATGACGGTGATATTTGTTATCGGTTGTGGTGGTGTAAAATTGGTGTTGGCATTGTGCAGATGGCAATTGGAGTGGGGGAAACAGGCAGGAAATGATAGTTTCAACATTCACATTGGTGAAAACATGCAGAATTTGTGTACCATAACATTATGTAACATGATTTTTTACAAAAATAATAATAATAATAATAATAATAAAAGTACAGAATAATTAAAAAAATAAATAAAACAGTATTTTGACTTTTTGCGAAGTTTCCATATATATTCAAAACTCAAACTCACACGTGTTCCATTCAAAATAGGCCCATTAATTTATACCGGCCCAAATATTATTATTTTTACCATTTTTGATCTAAAGAGTTTTTATTTTTTTCTTTTTAAATAAAATCAAAGAGTTTATTTATTATCATAATGAATTGAGAGAAAATTAAAAGAAACATATTAAAATAAAATTTTTGTGTAAAAACGTATTAAAATTATCTCTATAATAATATATTAATTTTTGTATTACAACTGCAGCTACATGAAAAAAATACCACTACTATTTCTATAGTTTTCCAATATTTCCTACACTTTCAAATGAAAATTTAGTAAATTTTCGTTCTCTTCCGTATTCTTTAGACTGAATTGAGTATTCAGCTATGAAATTTATTATATAAAAATTACAGTTGTTGGAAAATGTAAAGTTTTATACAAAATATTACCAAATATAAGCATAATTTACACATGGAAAAATATTGTACTAACAATACTATAACTATGCAGTGAATTCTCAAATAAAAAAAATTTTACATTGAAAATATGCAAAATTAACTCTCGCTTGCCCTTCCCTGCATGGCTGGTTTCTTAGATCATTTAATTAATAACAATTTTCACAACAGTTTCGAACTTAATGGTTGATTTGGATGAGTATATTGGCGAATCGTAGATTATTGGACGCTATTAAATATAAAAAAGAAGCTCAAAACTTTTTTTACTGTTATATTTAATTATGTAAAAATATATTAAAAATAGTATCTAAAGTCTAATCAAGACAATTGCTATCTCATCCATACGTGTCTAGAACATGTCTTCAGTTTAAGGTTTGCTGATTACTTCGTGTTTATTTAAGGTTTTTAATGCAAAATGCATGTGTCCACTTGAGAGCTTCAACTATCCTAAGACTCTGATTTTTTCCACTAATCATTTTTTAAGGGGAAACAAATGTTGTTGGGGATCTAAAATTGTCATCAAAAGCCAAAGTGTCCAGCTATCTTATGCACATGATCCCAGATTGATCTTGAAAAATATAAAATAAAATAAAATAAATTATCATAAAAATTTTCTCATAGGATTCTTGTTTGTTTATATTATCATATCACCCTAAGAATGGGAATCTAGTTATCTTCATGACAGATGTTTCCAAACGATTAATAAAATGAGATTTATAAATATGTTATTTGATGGTTATTGATGAGATTCAAATAGATATAACTAATCGAAACACTATTGACTTGGTTTAAAATTCTTATATTTATAAGACGTGGGTATCTTCTTCTTCTTCTTCTTCTTCTTTCCATTTTCCTTTTTTTTAAAAAAAAAATACATGATGCGATTCCTTTACAATTCAAATATGAATTTAAGGAACAAATGCCGACAGTAAACTTGTGACTTTTCCATTCAAAATACAACTTCTATTCAACTTCATATCTTTGGTTAAGAAATCCTTGGATAAAATAGAAGAAATATAACATTCTAAGTATATCGAAGATGCGATAGTAAACATTTAGTCATGTCAAAAGGTGGTATGTCTAAAATGTTGTTGCGCTAAATATTTATAGCAATATACTCTTAGTCCATGTTTAGTACCGTTCAAAAATCTGATTAAATCTAAGTCAAAGTTAACAATTAATTTTAATCACATATTTCATATGATCCACAATTTTTCAACTATATATTTCATTAACTTTTATCAAAATTTGAAGGGGAAAAAAAACTGATTTTAATCGCTATCAAATGGGCTTAAATTTGTGTACTTGTGTTTACCTATACATGTTGGATTCAGTTTTTATCAATTTTCAAGGTGGAGACATCAAAAGTCAAAGCTAAGAAAAAAAAGCCCTAATTGGCATCATCTTTTCTACACCAACTACCACCGCCCATGGGTTCAAACACCAGGATTACACAACCACCATTCCCTCTTTTTCTATTCTCGACATATTTTTGGATATTTAACAAATTTATATCCAAGAATTGAAAAACAATTGTCGAGATGAACTTTACCTATATAAGTGTATATACGTATTTAGCTATGATTACAGTTAATATATAATTTACTGTTAAAATTAATTAAATCAAGTAGTGAGCTAATTTTTTGCCATTTTACCCAATTGATCAAACTATAAAACAAAAATGTAAACCCTAGATCTAGCAAAGGCTAACATAGGCACACACATGGCAGCAAAGGCCACGTGGTATTTCAGCAGGGAGATGCGTGGTAGGACCGCATGTATGCTACCCTCATAGGCAAATGCCAACACATTTACCTTCGTCATCGTCATTATTGTCATATCTTCAATCTTCGCGTGGCACCGCCAAGGGGGAATCTTCTGTGATCTATCTCTACAAAAAAATCCGGTTGTACAAGTAAACCTACAATAACTAAATAGTGACTCGTACGAACCAACGAGAGCATGACTTTTGAAATAGGGCTACATGCCTAATATCTTGCTCCACAAGTATTCTCCTACAAATATAACACATCGATAAAGGAAAAAGGTACAATTTGATTTTACTGATCTTTAAACTTTCGAACAAATCTATGATAGCTTGTCTTTTCCACACCCAATTCTCCATGAGTTGACTTGACCATCGGAGGGCCAATTGTCATCGGCCCGTTCTCCTTGGCTAGATGATCTTGACGCCTAACAGTTTGTGTCCAATTGTGAAAGAACGTGGTTATAGATAGGTTAATAGCTAGGTTGTAGTGACTTTTGAGGTTAATACCCTAGTCAATGTGCTGGAAAGAAATACCTAATAGCCTTCGGTATGGAAAATCATATAGTATTGTGAAAGAAAACGAAACTGAAATTTTGTTGTATATATATAGGTAGATTGTCAACACTTGAAATGCCACTTTGCCGGTACATAAAACCAAGTGGAACAAAACCTATTGAGTGAAAAATTATAATTTAAAACTATTACATCATCCATTCATACAATTGCATACATCCAAATTAAGATTTAGATTAATTTATCATTTATATTTGCAATATAATTTAATATCTATCCATAATCCTAATTAATTTGTGATTATATATCTTATTTTCATAAGAATTATAACCGTAGCATAGGTATTACTTTTTAAAAGTAAAACACCATATAACAAGTAGGGTTAGAGAAATGAAAAATAAAAAAATTGACAAAATACACACGCAATTCCACCTCTCTCTCTCTCTCTCTCTCTCTCTCTCTCTCTCTCTCTCTCTCTCATAGACAGACAGTGACACTGTGAAATGTTCTAATAGGAAAATAAGAAAAGATTCAGCAAGGAAATAAAACACTGTATGGAGTCAGTGGTTGAGAAATCACTTTCAAAAGGAAGAAAGGGAGAAAAAGAGTGACGTAAAGCACAGCGGATCAGTTCCTCGTGAGCTAAATCACCAGATCAATAATCATGCACAAGGGCATGTGGGAACATTCATTTCTTTATTTGAAAACTTAAAATTAATTCTTCTGTATTATGCACATATAATTGTAAAATGCATTACGTTAGGTTTTAGTTGATATTATAATTGGCAAATTCTATGGACAAAACGACTTAATTTGATAGGATGTAAAAGGTCAAGGAGTAATGTGCAATTTGTTCAAAAGTTAGTTAGTAGGTCTAAGGTTTCGAGTTTGGAACAACGAGGAAAACAACGTGGATTTTCGTTGGACTGTCACTAAGGGTTGGCTCGAGCTACAAAAGCAGAAACATTGTCGCTAGACTATCGCCTCTCCTCTGCTCAAGCGACAGGCTTTTGCTCGACTGTTGATGCGCCCTCGCTCAAGCGACAGTGCTGTCCGAAAATTTTTTATTTCGCGATTTCAAAACTTTTTACTCGTCCCATTCGTTTCTTGACCTACATATAAATATCAGAACTCCCTGCACGTTTTTTCCAATGTTGAATATTTAGAGAAAAAGTCTAGAGGGTGAATCCACCATATTACTGCTTTCAACCTTCATCTTGTGTGAGATATAATCCAAATACCAAAAACTACTTCCTCTACATCTGGTTAGAGTTCTGAAGATCGAAGGAATTTGACAGGAGTTCTTGTCTATGAAGAACAGATCGTTCTTCGTGATCCACTGGAGATAAACGAATTCATAAGATTTTGAGTGCTGCAGGTAGCGGATTACATGGAGAGTTTTGGCAACAGGATTGGTGCAGGAGAGCACAGAATACACGGAGAGCTGTAAAGAGTGCAGTTGGGTGATCAGATAGTACAAGATGTCTAGTCTAGTAGACTGTAAGTTGTTAAATTCGTTTATAGTAGATTAACTGACAAAGTGCTCGAAGTTTTTTCCAGTTAGATTTCTCCGTGATCATTCCGATATTTGATTTACTGCTTTATAATTTGTTGTTTATTATAAAAATTACGATAATTCAATTTATGACAAATTGATTTGAATGTTTAACTATCTAGTTAAGAATTAAAAGTCAGTTGTTGTTGTTTAATTCGTTAGATATTTTTAATTTCACATATTACACTTATTCACCCTTCTCTAGGTGTTGTTAGGATCGAACTACGCGTTTCTCACGTTATTCCATCAAAATGCATAATTGAATAGTAATTTGACCTCATTTCAACTACACATTTTTCAATAAAATAATATTACACGTAAACTGAAAACTTTTTTCTTATTTTGTAATCACACATTCTCCGTCATAACAGTATTGCAAAATGCATTTTTTGGAAAAAAAAAATGGGGCTAAAACAACCCCATAGAATATGGATTTATACATGTAGAATACAGAATGGAATGTATATTTTCTACATTATATTACTTTTATGTGCATGTTGCAGAATTAATTTTTCAAATACAGAAAACAATTCAAATTTTAGCAGCCAAGAACATGGATGAGAAAGCCCTTTAGCTTTATTCCAACTAATAAAGTCATGGGATGCACTGTCTTTGGCCTGTGTAAATATGAAATGTAGGTCCTTCGTCCCCATTATCACCCCTATTTCAAGATTGGTAGGCCCATTATTCATATCGTGTCTGTTAAGTACTCCTTACTCCAAAGGATTGCACGATAATTTAATGAATAAGAACTTAGTTTTACTTTCCTTTCTTGATAGTGTCAAGTGATATCTAGACTTCACCATCCACATACCAGTTGGGTCATAGATACAATGATACATGTACATAAATATTGCCATTCTGAAATTAATATGGCAATTGTAATGATTTTTTCGAGAAAGCTAGAGATTCCATCGTATACGTTTTTATTGGTCCTGTCATGAGCGCGTGCACACTTTTTATGACATGAATATACAAATATTTATTAGAAAAAGGTGTATTGGAATTAAATAGAAAAGTATGTAGTTTAGCACGAAATATTAAATCATATTATAAATTTGTTGTTTTAACTATAGGTTTCACGAGTTTGTTTATCTAATGTTTTAGAATGACTTAAGTTGGAAGAAGAAATAAAAAATAATAATAATAATAATGGTGTAAATATAATAATTAGACTACTTCATTACATTATACTTGGGTATTTTTTCTTGATTGTTTAACAACGTGTTTATTCTGTCACATCTGTAATATTTTCATCTACACCCACACGAAAGCTTGATATTATTAATTTATTTGGCATGATATATTATTAAGGAGATTTCAAGCCAAGAAAAATAACCCTATATTGGAAAGTGAAATTTGAATCTAAATCAAATTAATATATGATAGGGAAATTTAATCAATTTGTTCTCATGTTCAAATTTCTAAAGTTGAAAATGTGTAGGCTTATTTCCTTAAAAGTGTCCCTATGGTGTTCCCCTCTCTTAGAAATGAAAGAACTATATAATCTAGTCCATGTTTGGCCCCCCATTTTCTAAAGGTCACTTTTCATCACATTTATTTTCCGCCACGGTACATTTCATCAACTTTTATAAAATATTACTAAAAATACGATTTTTATCTAAACAGAACAAGAGACTAATCTATGAAAAAAAAAAAAAAAGGTTCTAAAAATCACCAGTAAGCAAAAACACAAAACAAAATCCCCTTTTCAAGGCTTAAAAACGTGTATTACCTAAATCCTTCGTAAAAGAAATGATGCAATAAACTAAAGTTAACATGGGGTGAAAAATAGAGGAGGTAAATTAAAGGGAAGAGTTAGGAAGATGGCATGGAAATGGACAGTTGTGTGGTGGTACCATGACAAGACCAGCTCGGTGGGGTTATGAAAGAAAGGTGTTTGGGCTTTTCTTTATTTGCCTTTCTATCTTTATCTGAATGCTTGCTCATGAGATGGGAAATGAGGCTATGTCCTGTTGCACACCACCTGTTGGTAGGTTTGGTGGCATCTCCTGCCCCCTCCCTAGATTCCTGCCTATTCCCTCTCTCTTGCTTTTGTCTACTAGCGCTTAACGTGCGGGTACTTAAGTTTCTTTGACTCCAATATAGGTGTACTATATTGTGTTAAATATGAATTAACAACGTAATGAACAAAATTTTATCGAATTAATGAAATCAAAAGGAAATAACATTAAGATATATCGTCCCATACAAACGAAGATTAGATAGGACAAGAATCAGCCCAGTAGATATCGAAATCGCCTTAAAAGCTAAGTTGTGACCACCTTATTGCCATGGAATGAAGTGACAAGATCACAATTAGCCACAACAAGGAGAGCTATAATATCATCAAAGAGAACAGCAACACAAAAGTTGCCTTGTTCATGATCTATTATACAACTCTCCATGCATTGCATTTGCTCAAATCAGCATCCAACGCGGAGACTCGCGCCATTCCGTGACCTTCTCATAGAGCAATCTACTCGGCTGTTTTGGATTTGAAAGTTCCCATCCACCAAATAGCACCAGATGTAGCCACAAAGCTGTTAATACCGCATTGAAAGGAAAGGACAGCCTTTTGTATATAAATTGATTGCTCGATGTGGCATGATTTATTGATATCAAGAACAAATAAAGTACAATTTAGGAGGGGTTGAACCTAAATAATCTTGCAAAGTATCACTAAAATGAGTACTAAATTTTGTATGCTCGAATCTTAATCTGTATTATCATGTTTGATAGACTCTTTGCCGCTGTTTAAACTAACTTCTGATGATCACTGACCATATTCAAACCAGGATAGTCCATCGAATCATCTATTTCCCCATTGATGTGTCCATAAGCATAAAACACCACCTCTACCCTGAATTCTATAACCTGCATTGGCAAGGCCATAGTGCTCCATCTCTTAGAAGCTTTGGTTGCACACGACGTTGAATCCATGTAAGCCATATCGATTTCAATTAGACTCGTAACTGGATTCTTTTTTGAATGACAAACCAACCCCATGTTATAAATTCATATCTTTCGTAGGATCAATTCTCTTCTATTCAAAGTGCTAGTAACTTCATGCCTTCCATATGAAGACTTGCTTGAACCAGAGATAACTTCATGAACTAATTCCTCCACAGGAAATTTGAATTGGCAAGTGATTCTCACTCTTCAATTCCTCAAATGGTCAATTAAGCCGGTTCCACCACGTTTGCTTTAAAGGAAAAAAAAAAAAGAACTTACTATGTCTTCAAAACAAAGGCAGTTATGTTCATGCTCCAAAAAACCTAACCAATTCTATGTTCTCGTGCTTTCTTTCTTCGTTCCACGGTCCAATATTGATATGTTGATTCAAGAATCATGTAATGTGCATTTCGAATCATCCCGCTATAAACGTTACAACAAAAAGCTTAATAGGCATACTATCCAATATAATAGATAACATTAATCGCATTTTTCATCATTAGTCATCTCTCATACTATTCAATTCGGTATATCAAACATACAAGTGAACTTCAAATGCTACGTGTGAGATTCAAGACTCTTCTCTAAATTATTAACTAATCATTTTAGTATTCTAAGAAAAGTCCACCAATCCTAATTAAACTTTAAAATTAAATTCAACCATCAAGGACAATAAACTATTATAATAATCATTTATTACTACTGCCTTTTTTTTCTCAGTACGTCACCCACTTCCCTTTCACACACATAATTTGAGCCCATTTTCTCCACTTTAGCAAAGGAATCAACCTAAAAAAGAATGTGATTGTCCTCTTTACTTAAATTCAATGACAACTGTCCATGTAGAAAACTTTGCACCACACTTCACGCAACAAATTTAACTTTTCAAAAGCTTTGCCACTTTTTTTTTTTAATCCCCTCCTAGACGTTGGATTGTGACATGTACTCTTCCATGTTCATCAAACGCTAAGCTCGACCTCTAACATGAGGATAAAAGGGGCACTAGAAATTAAGGGGTCGGAAAACTATTCGAAAAACATGATACGACGAAAGAGACGTGTCTCACTCATACACATGCAGACATGAAAAAACATAAAAAGAAAAAAAGATATAAGGTATATAAGCTATCTATTAGAGCAATGAATGAGTCTCCTTCCAACTTGCCACATTATTTTTCTCTTTGATGTTAACTAGGAACTGTGTATTAAAGGCTATATTGAGTCTATACATATATACAGCTCTCTATCTCTCTCTCTCTCTCTCTCTCTCTCTCTCAGAATTTTTCTTCCTTTCTCTCTCTAAAAGTATGACAGGTAGATCATGATTGCATGGAAATGGCCTTCTTCCCCGCCAATTTTACGCTACAAACTCATAATGAAGATGAACATCAGCCCTCCACTTCTCTCAATCCAATTCTTCCCCATTGCAACCCTCAAGACTTCCACTGTCCTCTCTCTCTCTCTCTCTCTCTCTCTACATATACATGAACTGTGTACATAAGTTTCAACATCTTAATTAGATTTTTGACATTTCTTGAACTGATGCAGGTGTGGTTTCACTTGAGGGGAAGAGATCGTCAATGTTTCCCGATGTTTGTGAAGAAAATCACGGGGAGGACTACATGTCGGACGATGGATTACAAGGGGGAGAGAAGAAGAGAAGGCTTAACATGGATCAAGTGAAGACACTTGAGAAGAACTTCGAGTTGGGGAATAAGCTCGAGCCCGAGAGGAAAATGCAGCTGGCTCGGGCTTTGGGCCTGCAACCGAGGCAGATTGCGATATGGTTTCAAAACAGGAGGGCAAGGTGGAAGACAAAGCAATTGGAGAAAGATTATGAGGTTCTTAAGAGACAATTTGAAGCTGTTAAAGCAGATAATGATGCCCTTCAAGCACAGAATCAGAAACTTCAAGCTGAGGTATGTAAAATATATAACTATTCTATGCGTGACATTAGATCGAAAAAACATGAAACATTTCCTTGTGAAAATGGATTGGTACTAATCACAGAGCATCTGGTTTCGACTGCTCGACAATACGATAAACAAGAATTTAACTTCTTTTTCATCTGTACCAAACAAATCATGAGACACAATTATTAGATTATGATTATCTTAATTTATTATCAATCTAAATATGAGAATATGCTAGACTTTAATCTTGGGAGCATCATAATTTACACTTAAAGATTGACAATTTTAAACATCGTATTACACTAATAAATTTATTGTTGCAGATAATGGCACTAAAGAAGAGGGAACCGACGGAAATCAACCTGAACAAAGAAATGGAAGGTTCTTGCAGTATCAGAAGTGAAAACAGTTCTGATATTAAGCTAGACATTTCAAGAACACCAGCAAATGACAGCCCTCTACCTACACAGCCCTCAATAAGACCCCTCTTTGCACCTTCAATGAGGACTAATGGTGCAGCACAACTTTTCCAGACGTCGTGCAGACCTGATATTCAGTGCCAGAAACCGGACCAAACTGTGAAAGAAGAAAGCTTCTGCGGTATGTTATGTGGCATGGACGATCAAACCGGATTTTGGCCATGGCTAGACCAACAGCATTTCAGTTAATCTGAAACTCCTAATGGCCCTATAAATAAGTATAATCGATATGGATATAATCATGATATTTATGAGTTAATTTGAATTCTTGATTTTGTTGCTTAGGCTGGTATACAAATGAAGGTATATTGACCATCTTTGCTTTACATATTACACCCATGTTTTTGCTAATTATGTTAATCATGGTGATGTCCCCAATTCCTATGATTATGTACAAGAAAACAGAATTAACGCTTTCAAATTTATTCAAGCAAAGACATTTTCTCTTTTTCTTGAAGAATTTCACACTCAGAAAGAGAGGGAATCAAATACACATTTCGAGATAGAAAAAGGACAGAGAGATGGAAGAGTAGAAAACAAGGAGGGTTGGAAGATGTCATTTTCATGAAGGGGACAGAGACAAAAGTTTGTCCTGACGAGTGAAAAAGAAAGGGGGTGTGGTATTGTACTAATGACATGGAATCAAAGAAAAATGTCACCACCCCGTTTTTGGACTTTCCAAGAAAGAATTCATGTGACCTTCTGTCACCCATCCCCTAGCATCTAGGTAGCAAGCTCATCATAAAAGGTATGCGTGGCACTTGGCACTAAACTGATAGAACAATGAATTAAGCCACTTTAATCTTGACAGATGCAATGTTGAATGTTGACAGCAAGTGATTGAAAGTAGAAATTAATTGTTTTTTAAATAGTTCAATGATAAAATGTGATGTGATATTATGTCAAGAAAGTGAACAAAATTTTCATAACATTATTGTAGAATAATAGACAAATTTTATCTTCTTTTGAAAAGATTAAAATATTATGCAATCTAGCTTACCCAAAGAAACTATTATGCACTGTGTAGCACAGAGTATTAGATGAGTCTGAATAGTTTAATGAATAAGATTTTTCATTCCATAGTATTGAATCCTCCACCCAATAAACATGCCTAAAGTCTCTACGAATTGAAAATAGTAAATAATTTTAAATAATAAGCCTGAAATTTACTGAAAAAATGATTGATTTTAATTTTGCATTCATAGGCTAGACACTAAAGGTTAAGGTAGACATTCCCTTACTCAAATTCCCTCTTCAAGAAACTCGAATATGTTGGTTACAGTCTTTAATAAATGTGCATGTTTTAGTTATTTTCACCCTAACAAGTTTTCAATATTTCCGGAGACCAAGGCCTACCTCAAGCAATAGGAGTGAAACCTTACCAAGTCATTGACATTGACTCGGATTCGAGTCTCCTATAAATTCATAAAAAAATAATAATAATAAACAAAAAGGTTTACAATGTTTTGGTGTGCACAAATAATTATCATATATAAATATAGCAGTGTGGATATGTTTTGGTGTGCACAAATAATTATCATACATAAATATAGCAGTGTGGATATCCATCGGAAAGGAACACCAAAATGCCTAAAACAATAAAGTTCAGTGCATCTGAAACTTTATATATACACAAGAAAAAGCGATGAATTAGGTGCTGTACGAAACAGAATATACCCGTTTAGGCCAATATTCATTTGTTATTATCACGTCTACCCAAATCAGCAGCAACTTGAGCAGCTCGATTTAAAGCACCCGACACCCAAAGGGCTCCCTTAGAGAAGTAACTACTATTAACCACAGCATTTGCAGCAGAAGCAGCTGTTCTTCCAGTAGCCAACACAGCTGTTTTAGTAGTATCTGATATGTGATACTGCTGATCCATGGATCTTGCTGCTTCAACCCCAGCAAAAATCTTATCGGTAAGTCCAATTCTCTCGCTCAACTCAGCAGCCTTAGCAAATGCAGTTGCTGAAAATTGACGAGATTCGTCGAAGGCTTTTGCTCTGCCTAATGCATCTTTTCCCAGTACATATCCTTTAGCTACCATTGTTTTGACAACATCTTGAGTCATGGTCACAGCTTCCCCAGCAGATGAAACAAACAAGTGCTCGTGCGATTGCTGCTAAAATAGTAAATGAATTGATGGAAAGTAGCAAGAGGCAAAACAAATTGAACAACAAAATAAAGCAAATATGCATACATATTGACAGCTTTCTTCTTCAAGGTTCCATGAAGTATGATTCCAGAGATCACCACCATCCTTGGAATGTCCCCATTTGGTTATGTATACGGGTTGATCCACAATGGTGGCTCCCTGAGATAGATGACACAAGCATTCAACTCGACATAAAATTGATGAAAATAATGAAGTGTAAACAGTAAAATCTTACAAAAAAGATGAAGATACAAGTAACAGTATAAATGCTTGCCAAAATGGGAAACAATAAAACGTGAAGCAGGCTTCAATAATAGCAAAACTACCAGTCATAAAACATGTTCCTAATATTGTTCGGGAACAATGTGTTAATCCATATCAAGTATTGCAGTTACTTCTACAAGACAATTTTGACTACAAGATAGAATGGTGCAGATAGTTTTCACCTAAATGACCTTGATTAGCATTTTTTCCCATTTTTTGGAAGCCAAATATCATTCATAAGAAAAGAAAGCTAATGTTCTCATGGTGAAGTGCATATGCCGAAAGAAAAGAAATGATAAAACAAAAAGTTCATACCAACATGATGGTAAAATAGCCCTTAGGGAAGATAAATAGCGCAGACGACCTCAAATGTGAATGACAAGCTCAAAGGCAGCCCAGTAAATAAAATATGTCAGGAGACAAATCATGAAAGTAGTAAAGAATTAAAATTACTAACTTGGATGTAAGCGTCCCTATTACATATCAAACCTTGCATGCCTGTGCCATCAAGAATGAGTGACAAAATACAAACCAACAGAACTTACACTGAGAAAAACTGCTGTTTCCAGAGCATGATGATCTTTGAATGTCACATAGGCTGTACATGCATATTCACCAACTCTGTTTTAACACAAACCACAAACATCACTTCTAATTACAAATTATTAGAGTTCCAAAAATGATAAGATAAAAGCATGAACATCCAAAAATTATAGCATAGATGCTAATGAGAATGGAGCTATGATATACATAATTACTTTTTTATTCCAATTTTTTTTTTTTTTTTAAATGCAGAAACAATGTCTAGAATTCAATTGTATACCGTGTGTGTGATGTATCAACTCTCCAGTGTTCAGGTTGAGATAATCAGGCATTAAATAATTTATTACCTTTTTATACAAGGGAAGCTCCAGCAATTTATCTGAAGTTAATCCATTTCATAATTATATCAACCGAGAAGAAAAGAGTACTGCCACCTAGGAGTATAAGCAGTCCAGTTTGGGCAGTTTTTGACACATTTCCAAACCTAAACAAAACCGTTGATAACAGTTTGAGCAAAACTCAAACCCAAACCAAATGGTTTGGTATGGTTTTGAACTGTTCTGTGTCTATTTTTTGTATTTTTAGTAAAGCTACTTTTATTTTAGAATTGTGAGAATTTTTTTTTAATTTTGTAGTTAGAACGAGTCAAGGTAACTATACTTCATCTCAACATTTCTTGCTAATTATTTGGCATAATATGTTAGGTTTGTGGGATTTTGTATTCTATATCTCTACTTAGAAATTTACTTCCACAAATATATTGTTTGTATTTAGGCGGTTTTTTGGTTCCTCAAAATACCAAATAATTCAAGGTTATATTTCCTAGAATTGTTCTACAAATTTTGCTATTCTTTTCCCATTTTTTTTATTCTTAGTTAAAAACAATTCGTTTTCGTAACATATAGCATTAGAGTCGGCAAGAAAGCAAGAAGTGAATCTGAATAGTCGAGCAACAACTTGCGAATATGATGCAATCTATGATTTTCGAACAAAAAGAGTTTGTCAAGAAATTTTCGAGCAAGATAGATGATATATCAAAAAAGTTGGATGCAAAATTGAATCAATCACTAAGTGATCGCAATACCAAACATGCTGAACAAAATTTTAAATCTTTGATTGAAACTCGAAGTGTGGCGATTCGAGCACATGATGAAACTGTTTAATAATGAGAAAATATTGTGATGCCATTTCAAATTCAAAGTGCTCAACAAATTCACGTTATAAAGAGTTCTAGGAAGTCTCCTATGATGGAGAGCGTAGTAGTGCAAGATTTCCTTCCTTGTGGCTCTGGTAATGTAACAAGGCGACTTCTGGTGTTGCAAGTTCACAAGACTCAGCTAGGGCAGCAAGAATATGCAAGGAAATTCAGACTTATGCAGCGGAACAGATTCACTCATTTATCCTTGGTTCACGAGGAAATTGGTGAGGAAAGTGATAAAATCATGAGGAAGACAAATCAAACCTCCCATGTTCCCATCTCCCTTAATATTTACTTTCCCAATGTGGTCAACTTCCCTCTATCCCAGTTTACCAAAAGTTCATGTTGAGGGGCAACCAAAAATCTCCTTAAACTTGAAGATGAAAAATACGATTGATTCAAAAGAGCATCTTCAAGAGAGGTTCAAAGAATTGTCAAATTTAATTATAAATTGGAAACAGACAAGGGTGTTTTCAAGGGAATGAATGTTAAGGGTCTATTTTTTGTGTTTTTAGTAAAGAAAATTTTCCTTTAGAATTGTCAGATTTCAGTTTTACTTTTGTAGTTAAAATGAATAAATTAACTGTAGTTACATATCATATCTGTATTTCTTGCTAACTATTTGGCATTATGTGTTAGTGGGGTTAGTGGGATTACGTATTTTAAATCCGCGTTTAAAGAAAGCAAAAGAAAAGAAATGAGAAGAGGGAGAAATAACTAAAAAAGTATTGTTGTATTTGGGAGGTTTGTTTCCTTGAAATACTACACTATTCGGAGGTTTAGGTTTCCACGAATTAACCTACAAATTTCATTCTGCTTTTTCTATTTTTGGTTTATTCTTCGTTACGAACAATTCTTGTTCGTAATATATAACCATCTATTTTTCCTCCTATTCACTTTAGTGTGACTAGTTCATTTATTAATAAATTTTTATACTCTATTGACAATGAAATAAAACAATTTATAAAAGTAAATACGAACAAAACCACAATAAAGACTAACAGCAAAGTGACCCATTTACCTTTTTAGGCTAAATCTACACAAAATAAAAGATAATATCATAATAAATCTCTATTAAACAAAATATGAATTACAAGTATTTAGTTTAGAACATAAATAGTCATAAGTTTATTTGAAGATTAAAATTGTATTTGAGGATTCTAAAACTTGTACAATTTTCCCATAAATTCTATTGTTTCATTTTTATTATTTTTCCAATTCTTCAAAGGTTTAGTTTGATTTCAAACTGCACTTAAAATGGTGAATCCCAAACCAAACAATTTTGTTTGGTTCAAAACCGTTTTGACTGTCCACGTGGCACAAAATCGACAATTTCAAAACAGTGATTTTGGTTTGATGTTCTAGTTTGGCAATTTTTGCTTACAAACCTACCACCACCCCCAAATAATTAAAAATCAAACTTGACCTACCAAAAAATATGAAACCTCAAAGCTACTCTGCCTTTCACTATCACTAAATTTTACCCTTAGAACCTCCACGCAATGACCTTGTAGCATTGTGCTCCTAGAGAGAATGACTAAAAAAGAAAGAACGAACGTCTTCTGGCAAACATATGGAATATGGATGACAATTTTCCCAGCCAAACCCGAGCCCCGTGGTGCTCCACCCCATTTGGGAAGGGGATTCCCCTCTTACTTGAGGTGAGGGGGCAATTTTGAGGCAAAAATTGTTGTTCCTCGATGGGATGGTGCAGGGACGGGGAATCCTTGCCTCACCCCATTTTTTTAATTATTTAGAAAAATCAAAATTTGTTTGAGATCACCCCAGCCCAACTTTCTTGTACCCAGACCCAAGGTCCCAAACCAATTACCCAATCCCATTAACCTAATTTTAAATTACATACTCGCTCACCGAATTTACAAGAAAAACCTTCAAGAATAATTTTAAAAAAGAAATTATAAAAAAAGAAGAAGAAGTAAATGGGCCCCCAACCCATCCCCGAACAGCCCTGATGTCATCCTTAATTTGGAAAGACGGGTAAAGGTAATATGAAGTGGGGCTGCAAGCGCCAAGGTGAATGTTTTAAAATATGTCTACAAAGTAATAAAAAAATAAAAAATAAAAAAAAATCTAAAAATATGCACAACATGAGAGAAACAGATAGAAAGGGCACATAGGTTTGCTTTTGTTCCATAAACAGGAAGCAGAGTCAAGTGTTGAGATATAAAGGTGCAAAGGGAGTAACTAATTAGAAATTTTTCTTATTGCTTTGATGGAACTCAGAAGTGTTAGGAATGATCATAAAAATATTACACCAAGTAATGCAGTGTTACTAAGTCTGATTATACCTGATAATTTCAACATGTTGGATTGCACCACAGAAAGCGAAAAAATCGTGGACATCCTTCTCTGTTGCACTAGGAGACAGGCTTGTAACTTCTGCTGTATAACCATCTGATCTCATTTCTATCAAAGTGATCACGCCTCTCTGAACAAAGCAACTTGATACATAATCATTACAAGTTGGCAGATATAGCATATTTTCAGAACATTAATTCACCACCTAAAAATGAAGCCAAAATAACTCTTCATCTAGAAAAGAAAGGCCAAGCAATTCTATAGGCTCTCAAGTTAGAATAACAAAGATTCTGGAGTTCTAAACATACATTAAGTAATAATCAGCTTCCATGAAGGAGTAGTTTCCTTCAGAGTGTAGGACTAAGGTAATCTCTCACTTGTGGTTGATTTGGTTTTCACTCGAGTGCTCTATGTGAATTTAAATACACAAAAACATAATTTGGTGAGGTGATTTCCTGATACAAATATCATTGCTATAGAATCCCATTCATAGAACCATCTTAAAATTAACTAGTACACCACAAATACTGATGATGATTAAATCATTTAAGCAACAAAAAAGGTGTTTCCAAAAGCGATGTAATTTGCAGGTGAAAACCTGGCTGAAAAAAAAAAAAAAAAAATGTTTGGCTTAAAAAAAAAAAAAAAGAAACAAAGCAAGACCGCCACGGAAACAAGTGATCCTATGTTTGGCTCATGTTTATAAGAGCATCTCCAAAAGACTCTCCATTTATAAAAAGCATTTTATGCATGATGGAAAACGTTTTTAAATTTAAAGAGCATATTTTTTTATGCACTCTAACAATTCTCTTTATTTTGACTTTTCATTTTGTTTTTTCCAATAAACATTAATTGATTTCTCCTCATCTCATATTTAACATAAATTTTTTATATATTAACGGTCAATCAATTCAAATGTAATTTGAATAAATTAAATTGTAGAGTATAAGAAGTTTTAACTTATTAAATGCAATCATTGTTAATTAAGAATAGTGACTAAATTTAACTCTCCAAATTGACTATTTATTTTAAAAAGTTAAAATAAAGAGTCTCTTGAAACTTATTTTGAAACATTAACTCCCTATAATAGAGAGTAATTTGTATTTAGAGAGTCTTTGAAGATGCTCTAAAATGTTTATAAACATTCAAGTCACCTTTTATCTAATATTTCGAGAAATTGACAAGAACACCACTCATTTTTATCAATTTATATTTTAGATCATTAATAAGCACTTCCTGAAGATGCTTTGTTTTATATATAAAACGGAGGACGAGATTGGATCTGAATTTCCTCACATATTTCTCAATTTAATACTCTTCTTATACAATGGACTCAATTGACATCATGGATGTAATGCACTCTTTGGGAAAAGAGTCTACTACAGTAAAAAAAATTGCTAGCAAACTTGATGAAAATCAAAGACAAATAGGCGACTCCTTTGACACATAGTTTTTCACCTTCTTTTTCTTACAAAAATTTAATAATGACTAATGAGAAAACATTCACACTGTCATAGTTATTTATCTGTCGACGGTGATTCCTGGTAAAAAATGAAAAAGGAAGAAAAAGGGGTAAAGCGTCAATGGTGCTAAGAACTTCAATACATACTCACACAATATCCAACTAAAAGCATATTTTGCAAAGCTTAAAAAAATCTAAAACTTGCTTTTATGTTTCTTTTTGCAGACATGGTCTAAAAAATTACATCTTTTAGTAAAAAAAAAAAACCTTATTTTCTACAAAGTAAGGCTTTAAACTTACCCAAACATGCTCTAAAATTCTGCAGTATATACATAGAAATTCGCTGAAATCATCTTAATTTTTCAGCAAGCAAAGACGACCCAGGGCTAAAAATCAAGCTACTAAAGATTACAGAACTTCAATCTGTCAAATACTCATTTTTCTTTAGATAATAAAAACACATAAGCTACAATTAAATTGAAAAATGATGGAAAATGCCAATTATTATTATATCATAGTCACAGAGTTAAAGGAAAGCATAAATAAATTTATCTACAATCAAGAAATTAAAAGACGTACCCTCGGTTTCTATGAAAATAGAAAGTGCAAATCGGGAAGAAAATAACGGGCAATTTGATCTGCTGCTTCGTGTGTTGCAATTCTGGCCGTGAAGTTCCAGATAGGGGAAAATTGAAACTGGGTCCCTAATCTTTTAAAAAATGAAAATATGAGACAAACCTTTCATTTTTGACAGTGTGATCTTTAATCTTTTGGTAAATATTAGCAAAGAGACTTTTAGACGACTTCTGTCCAAAAGCCCATTTAGTCAACGGTTGATTAAAATTTGACCACATTTAAGAAGGGCAAAATGTCTTTTCATATTAACCACTTAAATAATTAAAATAATTTTGAAACATTAAAAACAAAAACTAAGAAAAATATTCATCTTCCTCACCACCTAACTCTATTATTTGGCCCTTTGCGTACACAAATTGATTCAATTAGATGAAAGCATGGTTTATGTGTTTATAATGAACTAAAATGAAAATGTGTGGAAAATGTCTAGAACTTGTCAATGAATATGCTCATAATTTTGTTATGTAAATGAGTGTGAAAGAAATGGTGAAGAAAATTTAAAAAAAGAATTGGTTGTAATTACGGTGACGGTTTCATGTCGTAGTGGGGATGGATTGCGGGGTTGGCTGTTGTAGTAATTATGATAGTGAAGTCTAGTACTAATGAAAAAATTGAATAATGCTGTGTACAATACATTGACAACTTGGTTGATATGCAACCTTACGTAGACAAAATTTGTACAGTAATATGATAGATGTGTTCGAAATCAAGAGTGTGGATGTTGTCATGTGAAAAGTATAAAAGAGAGTGTACATGTAGCATGATTGGAAGAAATTTCATCTATAATTGAGGATGATGCCAGCTAGTTGTGGGGTGAATAGGGGTTAGGAAAACGAATAGTATTTTTTTTTTAATTAAATTATTTTAATTGTTTAAATAAAAAATTTGCTCAAAGTCAATTTTGCACTTCTTAAAACTTGTCAAGTTTTAATCAGCCTTTGACTTAATGAACTTCTGGATGAAAATTGTCTAAAGGTCCTTTTGCTACTTATTATGAAAAGGATATGGATCACATCGTAAAAAAATGAAATATTCTAGATTCGTTTGCACTTTCCAGAAAGGTTAGAGACCCAGCTACAATTTTTATCCAGCTATTTATTACTAGCACGAGGTTTATTTATTTCCTTTCAATACTATACTTAATTGAGATTTTCACGTGTCAAAAGTTGTGTAAAAACTATAATAACTCTAATTTAGATTATACTCTTGCATATTAAAATAAGAAATTAGAGATATTCTTTAGTAAATGAATTTCTCATAAATCTAATGACAAAATATAAAATGAGAAAAGGGTAATTATATTATTACTACAAATTTTAATTACTACACCACATTATAATCATACCACAATTAAAATATATTTTTAATAAATATACCACAATAAATTTATAACTATACTCCTAAGTCGATAAAAATATAATAAAATAATAAAAATAATACAATATTGTGGTGTACTAGTCACCAATATTAATCCTCATTTTCTCAACATTATTTTGCAGCCATTGGAAACAGAAGATCGATGAAGAACACCGTGCCATAATAAACTGAATGTTTGTCACAAATAATTAATATATCTGAAAGGATCCTTTGAAGTTGTCATTAATTTGTTTGTCTTGGCATTTTTATTGAAAATATGAATTTTTAATGTATTTGCAATTTCACTTTATTATCTTGGAAGTTTATTTTGAAAACACTTTTAAGTGGAAATAAAGAAATTTTATCGACAACAACCTTATAATCTCATGCATAAAAAGATTTTAATAACGAAAGGGGTTTTATTTTGATGAAGCAGATTTAGAACTTAAGTCATAAAGTTTAATCTCAAAAATTAGAGTAATAAAACGATATTCAACCAAGAATAAATACAAGATCAGATTTCCAACTAATGGGATAGCTTTTACAGTATTTTGGTTGCCCCACACATGACCTATTTTGGTTGGCCTGAACACCACGGTACTATTTCGATTATTTTAAATTCATAATAAATCTGTTTTGACTCAACAAAAGATCATATTCTTAATTTTCAAACTTGACAAATAAATTGAAAAAAATCATCTATAAATCATGGTCAAATAAAGTATAAATTCATTTATCGTGAACAAAATAAAATTATCTTGCCGTCGTGGAAGAAGGTAAAAGTCGCCGCTATGGCAATGAGATGTTGAGGAAAAAGAAAAATAGAAATTAGGCTTTATATTTGCGGTATAACAATAATTTATTTAATTAAAAATTATATTAAAATCCTAATTATGTAATTTTACTTAAGGATAATTAAATAAATAAAAAATCTGTGGTACGTTTAATAAATTTTGTAATATTAATATAATTACCCATGAGAAAACTCTATTGATCGTATAATTTAAAATTGTCCCTTCGCAAATTGGATATATTTCCTAAAACACCCTTGTCTGTGCTGAACCGGTCTGACATATTCAATCCATAGAAATAATATATTTCTTTTTACTTTTTATTTTATTTTCTTATTATTAACTTTTTATTAAATCTATTTATATTTATTCATTCTATTTGTCAACCAAGCTTTAATAAATATTGTTAAAATCAATAACAAAATTGTGTGTTGCGTCAAAGAGTATAAAAAATGTCAATCATGATATAAGTGTAACAAAATTGTATTTCAAATATAAAGAAATCTTGAAAATTTATATACAGTAAAAAATGATTTAAAACTCAAATTTTCCCTTCAACAAAGGCACTTCAATTCTATGGAAGATGGAAATTAAATTTCATTTTCCACTTTTTTTGCATGTTTGATTACACAAATTTTCCATGGAATTGGTTTTACATCTTTCACCCATATGTTCACATTTTTTTGATTTTTAGGAAAAGCTTTTCTCACTACTTTGGTGGGGAGTGGTGGAAAAAGCTTTTCTAGGCAATTTTTTATTTATTTTTTATTTATTTTTTATTTTTTCATTGAAAACAAATTCTATCCCCAATTGTAACAAATTATATCTTTTTAATGGGTAATTTTCGTGGAAAATAAAGTCTAACGAATATAAAAAGATCCAAAATTTCAATATTTTTCAGGCGAAAAATTATACCAATTAAACCCAATTAATTGACAATTTTCAGTAAAATAAACTCTAGACAATCATTCTCTGAAATTTTTTTCCACCCAAATTGTATTTTTACAATCAAACGGAACCTAAATGTAATATCATTTCCTACAATTTCCATCAGCTTATTTGCATAAATGGTTACCAACTTATGGGCTACAGAAACAT
The DNA here is from genome assembly GCA_903798255.1 of Fraxinus quadrangulata. Taxonomy (NCBI): domain Eukaryota; kingdom Viridiplantae; phylum Streptophyta; class Magnoliopsida; order Lamiales; family Oleaceae; genus Fraxinus; species Fraxinus quadrangulata. The sequence continues at coordinate 5,069 of CAIGRB010006503.1, read as the reverse complement.
GACCTATCATTTCATTTTTGACAATAGCATCCTCTTTTAAACCTTTGACGGCACAATTGGTCCTTTTCATCGGTTGTCGTTCAATTTCATCACTAAAAGGCAGGCGTGCAGTGCACATGGATTCTTTCATAAGGGTAATTTTGTCCAAATATTATTATGACTTCTTGGGCATAGACAATAATAAACCAAGAAATACAGAACAAAAAGATATAAGGACAAATAATAGAAAAAAAAAAAAAAGCATATTCGCCAATAACAATGTCCCTACTGGCACTATTGCTCGCTACCATCAGTCACGTGTAAGTGTTATACTCTAAATCCAATCGATTTTAGACATAAATATTTTTGATATATATTGATGCATTTTATTTATGACATATCTATTATTTAATTGAATTAATATTTTAATGAATTAAATAATAGATTCGTAGATCTAAGTCTTAATAATTTGTTAATTACAAGGAATTAGGATTGTGGGATACAAATTACATGTAACAGAATCTTAAGTTATTCGTAATTGCAACTAATAACGAGATACAGATATCGTTATTACGACTAAACCATAATGTGTAGCATTTCTTGTTAATTAAGTAATTAATCTCACAAGTTAATGTGTAATGAAACTTAAATGAATACGTGAATATTTTATTATAGATCAAAATATTGAAAACCCACTGGGGAGATTTCACATTGATAACTATATGAGTGTCAATGGTTAATCTCTAACGTTTGGTAGTGAAATTGATCATTCGACTTGAAGTCATCATAGTGTCTTATATGAGGGCAGTCATACTTTGATGATATTGAATGTTGTTCTACCAAAAATCGCTAATATAATATCATTCGGGTATGTGAAGAATTATATGAAAATTGTGAATGATCAATAGGTGATTTGTCATTCTTAGATAGTAAAATATTATGATCTACATTTCATTCAATTAAGTTGATAACGAAATCCTTGACCAATGTGTGCTCATAAGGCGAAAAGAGTTTTTGACTTATATTTTTTTAAGAATGGAATGAAAGATATGATTAATAATCAAGATTAACATACATTCATATCTCGTAATAGATTGGATCATGTTAACGAAGAGATTATAGTTTCACGGCAAACAAACAAATATGATTTTGTCATATTACGTGAAATTTTCTGTCACGTGTATTGCCTTGACACATTGCTAGATGTCAATGTGGGACGATGTATGTGAATTAATGATAAATTGAAATTGAGTATTTTAATTTATCGATTCTGATTGCATCAAAATAATAATTCACATATTTAGGAATCGTGATCGAAAACTTAATGGGTCATATACAAAAGGAGAACTAGAAAAATGATATTTATTAATTAATTGACAAGCGTTGGACAATTAATTAATTGTGTTACTTTTTAATATAGCAGAGGTAATTAATTCATGGAAAAATTTAATTAACCACATTAATTAAATATTGGATCATGTTAAACTTAAGAGAGACGGATCAAACCAACTTAAACTTATACTAATAAATTATTAGGGTTTTAAAAAAATAATGAACACAATTATATCTTGCTATCACAAGAAAAGATAAGCCCTAATTTTTTCATTCTTATTTTGTGTGTGGATTTGCATTTGAGATTATACAATTGGATAGTTGTAGATTGTAGCACATGATTTTTCGCATTCAAGGTAAGCAAATGAGTTTGCAGAATTCAACAAATGTATATTTTCTATCACAATTTCTATCTAAATACAAAGCAGATCATTTGTGGGAATTGAAATTTGTTTTATTTTTCGCTGTACATGAATAAGTAAATTTTTAACAATGATATCAGAGTCTACTTTGTGTTTGTTAGAAATTGCTATACATCTTGGAACAATCAAAAGCTGAATGTTCATATTTTTCTTGAATCTAGCAGTTTAGAAAATTATATTATATTTTTGAAAATCTATTTTTGAAAAGAAAAACTAATTTTTGGTCAAGAACATGGGTCGGACTGCAGCAGGTAGAGGCAAAGAGTTGCCACCGCCGCCGTAGAGGCGATGTTGAGTGACTCGCGCTCCATCGGGAGCGGTGGCTGAGCGCACCAACATGTTGCTGCGATCTGCAGCGACGTCTGTTGTTGCCGCTGCTATAACAGTAGGGTATTGTCGCTTGAGTGCAGTGGCCCCTACTGCAGATGGAGTCTACAGCGTCGGCAATAGTCGATGCTGTCAAAGCAAAAAAAGAAAAGGTTAGGGCATTAATTGGGTTTGATGGAAGGAGAGCCTCTGATGCAATTTTTGAAATTGCATAAAAGAGGTCAAGTTGCAATTTTATAACAAAGGAGTTGTAATGAAATTTTCGAAATTGAAGGACTTGTTTATAATTTTAAAAATCAGGGTCAGAATACAATTTCAAAAAGGATTTTGAATTTAATTATCAAAGAATTTCTAAATTTGGATTTCAAAAGCGTTTAATCCAAATTTTAATATTGTCCTATTTAAAATTGACGACTTTTATATTATCGTTAACATTGGATTTTAACTTAAATATAAAAATTTGGCCCTAAATTAAATTTTATTTTATTTTATCGGATTTTTATCATAAATTAAAATGTTAATTCAATTAAATGAGAGTTGAACTCTAATTTGACATTTAATTAAAATTTGAGTTTAGTTAAATAAGTTTCGCTCTACAATTTTAGAATTAGAGTTGGACTCTAATTTAACTTTTAATTAGAATTTGATTTTAGTTAAATTGTATTGCTCTAAAACTTTGAAATTAAAGTTGGACTCTAATTTTGTATTTAATTTAAATTTGATTTCAGTTAAATAAGTTCGCCTTCAAATTGTGGAATTAGAATTGGACTCTAACTTGGTATTTAATTAAAAAAATAATTAATCAAATTAATTAGAGTTGGACTCTGCTACTGTATTTGATTTTAATTAAATAAGTTCGAACTAAAATTGTTGAATTAAAGTGTGACTCTAATTTGATATTTAACTAAAATTTGATTTTAGTTAAATAAACTCATTAATTAAATTAATTGATTAATTGATTAATTAATTATTTAATTGTTTCGATTGATTTGTTTAAACTGCCATATATGCTATAAATTTGAAACATGTATACATATAATATATCATATAGGAAAGCATTTATGTGATGAATATTTTTTCAGTGGATGATTATGGACTCGACCATGTGAATATGTTGAATTGTTAGTTTAATTCTTGCTGTTTTATGGTCCTACTAGCTTTTAATTATTTTGAACCTGCGAGTTTGTTATAATTAGTACGGGCCTACGAGTCAAATTATTTAAGCGTGCGTTCCAATAGTATAGGATATAGTTTGCAACTGAACTAATTGGAGATGCAAGAAGATGAGCAGACCATAGAAATGGAGCATTGTATGAGTCAATGCAATACCCCTAAGAACTGACCGACTAGTCTTTCTTATGGTTCAGAAAGACTAGATAGTAAAGTCCATAATCTTCCATACTATTATTATATGTATGTTTATTTGCATTCTAAATGTATGATAAAATACGTATAATTATTATTATGATGAGGCCTGATAAGTGCACGAAAGTCTACTTTAAACACCAAATTACTATGTCAAAATGTCAAAAAGTGAATAAAAATCATAGGAATTAATTCATGTTCTTGAAGCGTTGTTCTATTTACTTTAAGATAATTTTTAATCCAATTCATGTGTTTAATTTCAGGTTTTTTTTAATCCAAATGAAGAATGAATCTATAAAAAAAAAATCGAATTATGTCGGAATGGGCACAATGCTGGCACCGCAGCGCCGATCGCGGAGTAAACGAATTTTCAGCTTTATGGACTCTTTTCTGGCCCATTCAAATTCAAATCTTATGTTGTAGACTTTAAATGGGCAAGAAAAGGCAACCCTAAAGGACTTTGGAAGAGTAATCAAGGAGGAAAAATAATTGGAGATGACCAACAATTCCATGGAGAACTAAACATTTTGGTGAAGTTAAGAAGGAACTCAATTGGATTCAGTGATTTCAACACTATTTGATTCATAGATTTAGAATTTCATTTTAAACAATTCTATGGTTTAGATCCTTTTTCCATTAAAGAATTTTGAGATTGGCTAAATTTTTATTAAATTCTTCATAGATTCAGTCATATTTTCTCTATTGAATGATGAAATAATCATTTTTTAATCTCATTTATCTATTTTTTCTGGTGTGATTCATTATTGCTTTATGCTTCAAGTATATGGTTGCTTTTGAATTTTATTCTAGTAAATGAAAGTATGAATGCTATAGCAACATAGTTAATCTTTAGAATTACAATTGAATTAAATTGATTTAATGACATTTATTGCGATTAGAGAAACTAGATTGAGCATTTCTAAGTGAGTTATAAGAATAAATCATTGATGTTGAATGGCCCAATCTAACAGAGGGAATTCTGACGCTTCACTACTTCAAATCTTGATTTTACTTTTATTCAAACAAATAAATTATTTTCACACATTCAAAAGAATATTTATCATTTAGATTCTTTAAATAATTTTTATTATCTCCTTGTGGAATCGACACCCCAAAACTGTGCTACAACTATCGCATTATTTTTTTGGACGTATTCAAATTTTTGACGCCGTTGTCGGAAAGATGGTACAAGAAACTAAGGGATATAATTGTAAAAGGGTGACTTTATTCCTTTATTATTCTTCAGTTGATTTATTTTATTTATTTTCACATTATTTTTTTTTTTGTTTTATGAGCAGGTATTAAGATGAGTAAGGAAGATTTGTTGATAGACCCAACACAGTGTTTGAATCTTTCTCTAACCTATTTTCGATACTGTTGACCTATGATTCAATATAGCTTTACTTGTTTTGATTATAACAAACAATACACTTATATTTCTAACAAACTTTGTTTCTTGAGATTTTCATGAATATATCTTCTTAAGCATTCAAAGACTCAAATCGTCATCCATTGAAGAACAAACAATCAAATGAGTCTCGAAGAAAAGAAGAACGAGACATGTGAAGATTAAAACTTAGAAATAGTTTTATCGGAACCTAAATGTAAAGGTACAACTCATCAATTTTTAGCAAGTGTTCAAAG